>APFE030788092.1:2787-15598 GCA_000404065.3 Pinus taeda
GTTTGAGAGGAGGAAAGTATTGTTATCTGGTTTTGCACATTCTTCTTGAGGACACACTATATCTGGTTGGACTTGGGCACGGAGGGCTAGGGAACCTGTGGAGGTTTCCTGGGCTAGGAATTTGTTTCCTAGTTGGCTGGGAGGTAAATCGGGTTGGGTCGGTGAGAAGGAGCGTTCAGCCGGAGCTATACGACAAAGGTATCGTCATCAACCGCCGGAATAGGTATTTTTCCATGAACTACTCTTGTTAAGTTGATATCAATGGAATGTTCATCTTAATTTATGTTGCTTATGATAGAATGATAAGATGTTAAATGTTTAAAACTTTGTAAGAAGGTAAGCAAGCTCCTTTTCTTACTTTTAAATCAACAGTAAAATAGATCTGTTAGTGTATAATAGATTGAGGCTCTAATAATAGGAATCAGGTTCTTACAATGGCTTTGATGGGATCAACAAATATAAAACAATCGTCATCAGATACACAAATGGGAGCATGATCAATTGAAAGATAGGTGTTGGCGCCAACATTATGATCAAATGGGTCAGTTAAGGTATCAAATTTTTCGTTATTCAAACATGGAGACGGACCAATTTAAGCATTCTCAAAAATTATTTGAATAATAGAATCGTTCTCCTCATAGGTTGAATACAAAAAATCACTACCTTGTATCTGATTAGAAAAATCAAAGATGTATGTGATTATAAAAAATACGAGAAACCAATTAGGATACAATAAATCAACATGTGTTGAATCAGATTCAACCTTTGTATCGACTTGGGACGTTAATCTATCAAGAAGAGTTATTTGATTCACCAAATAACTCAAGCATTGAATAACATGCAAGAGGATATCTTGTGTCGGAAGGAAAATGTTTAACACTATGATATTCAAGAGAATGACCAGGAGTTGATTATTTTTAGGAGCATTTGATACGAGTGAATCGTTCGACTGATGATAATCTCTGTCAAGGTAATTAGAATGATTAGCTTCAAATTTTTGTGCATCCAAAAAATATATACCTTCCAATCCCAAGTTCAATGCAAGAGGTTTATATGAAGATGCATTAACAAATTCCTTTATCTAATCATAAACCCAATCTTGAAAGTTAGAAAAACTTTCTCGGAAAAACCCAAAATCTATCAAGAATGAGCTTGCATCCAGTGAAACGATATGAAGAAAATATTTTTGTGAGAAAATCCAAATCTGACCTACTTTGGGGAACTCATTAGGATTGTGAGAACCTCACATAAACATCAACGAGAGTTGATGTGCCTCGACTCCCTCACAAGTCCCAGAACTTTGAAATGTTGAATAATTATATTTTGAGAGTTGAGTTAGATCGCAAATTGCATGTGAACAACTACTATCAGTTATTTCAACCAGATCACTATTATCTAGATAGTAACCATCTACATCACTAGTTTGATCAGATTTTTCAACCTCAAGAAACAAATTACTCAATTCATAAAGTTATTTTGATTGTGTATCTAAGGATATATAGATCAAAGAAATCTCGTGAGCAACTAGTACTAAATAATTATCTTGATACATGACTAGAATTTGCTAAGCATGAGATGGATGCTTGATAATTTGATTTCTTTCTTCTCCATCATGTGAATCCTTACCATTTTGTGTCAATTAAATATACCATTCATTAGATTGTGAATTTGAAGAGAATGGAATATCTTCAACATGAATTAATTCATTACAAGAAATAGGACACAAGGAATGTTAGGGTGAAGAAGAAGTGTCCATAAGAAAACCTTCTTAAGAAATCAAAATATTGGCTGATTCACCCAAGAAATCATCACCGTGTACATCAATGGAGTCGTGATCAACAAAATTATGGTTGCCCAAGTCTTAAGATTGATTAAGCATCATGATTTCACTTGATTGACTGTCGAGATCACTGATTCAAAATCAGCCAAGAATGAACAAACATAATCTTGACATGGAGGATTTTGAAAGAGACAAAAGAGATTAAGATCATATTCACACTCTTGTCCCCCTACCTTTAAAATGTGACCACCTTGTACCTGATCACCATTTGGACCAACAAATTGAAAATCAAAACTATTTAAGAACTAGTTGGGGGAGCACATAACAACCCCTAGTTGATTTTCCATGTAAATAAAATATGACCAACATCATAGGACACGTATTCCAAATTGAATGTTGGGCAACACATTTTAGTGGTCATCACTTGTGATTAATTAATGGATATGGAAATTGGTAAAGGCATTGGAAAAGGCAAAGAGGAAATAATTGTCATTAATTGCGAGAAATAAGGAAAATATGAGAAAAGGAAGGTGAAGATACATATTTGTATGCAAGCGAAAATAGAGGAAAATTAAGAAAAAGGATATCAATGATAAAAATGCATCAAAGAATCTGTTCACAACTTTTGCACAACTTTTGTCAATTCAATTTTGGCTCTCTCCTTTAATTCTCTTTCTCATATACTCTTGCAAACTTAAAGCATTTTTTGAGCATGATTGGGGCACTCTAGCATTCACTTGGATTAGATAAAAAAAACAAGAGAAAGCAAGGAAGCGCAAGGGAAAAGTTGGATCAACAACTATGGTAGGGATACTTTGCAGGTAACAGGTTACGTGTGTGATTTCCTTGTTGATTTCTGGATGCATGGTATATGCACGTGGTTCCCTAGTTATGTATTGTCATTGGAATGGAAATTTTCTTGGATTGATAGTGGTTTCAACCTTGCCTTGCCACTTCATGGATAACCATGGTTTTGTTGGCTTCCCACTTGTTTTTCTTATTGGTGCTCAATTTCCCTATGGTTATGGGTTGGAACAAATGCTTTGGAGCCCTGAAACAGTGTGGGTTGAGTTACTAGTTCTTGGAACTTGCAAGTTGGGAAAACCGCTCTAGAGCCTTGTGGGTTGAGTTACTAGTCCCTAGAGTCGTAGGTGGAACAAACGTTTTAGAGCCCTAGAAGGCTATGGGTTGAGATACTAGTTCCTGGAGCCCTAAATAGCTCGGGTAGAGACTGATTTGGTTGATGTTGGTAATTTCTGGTACGTATAGGTGTGATCATTGTGGTTGAGGGCTGAGGCGGTTTGACCTTTAGAAACCCTGATTTGGCTTGTTTTAGTTTAATCCACGAGATACAATATTTATGCTTGGAATATGGAGTGGGGGTGATTGGTTGAAAGAGAGATATAGTTTAGCCCAATCTATAGTTGGGTGGTAAGTGGAAGTCCCTGGCTTGGCTGGAATTTCACATGTTAATATGAGATATTTTCTTATTGTAACCTATGAGCATTTATAGTGATTATGCTGGTGATTTTATGGTTGAGTTTCCATGGCTTCCATTTTTTTTATATGTTGGTTATATACTAGTTATATGATGTATTCTACCTATGGCTCTTGACATGTTTTGATAAGCTATTGAATGGTTGATGAATGCATGTTATAACAAGTGTTATTGTAGTTATCTTGAGATGGGATTAGACCTTCTTGGTGATTCTCAGATGTTATTCAAGAGTTTATGATCAGATATGCATTCATGACCTATAGCTTCTATGTTTATCATATGTTTGACAAAATGTATATCATGGATTAGGCATGTCTAGGTCAAGTTATTACTTGAGTTTTGATTAACTAGCATTGTCATTACCTTAGATTCATTATGTAAAGTTACAGGCAGTCGTCTAGAGCCTGGCCTGAAAAAGTGGCTCAGATCTCGGAAACGCCAACACTAAACTCAGGAATTTCGATCATAATTGCATTGAGGCAAGACTATGCGTGCGATTGGGACCTCATAACCACACTGATGTTGTGTTGCGCGTGCGGTTGGGGAGTTTCCCTTGTGAAATAGAGTTCCAACTCAGGTATTGACCATTTGGGTTGGTTTGCAACCTCCTGAATGGTTTGTGGTTTCTAAGGGATATTAGTTTGTGGTTAGATTACAGACCCCGCCTCCATAACTAGAACTTGGAGGTGATGTCATATCATAGTGACACTTGTCTCATGTTTACCCTAGGGAGCTTGTAAAAGTAGGTAAATGTGGGAGGAGGTATTTACAGGGTGGTATCGGAGCTTCTAGGTTCAAACGCTTCGACTGGATAGGCTATATGAGATGGTCATGCATGCATGTCAGTCATTTATTTTTTCATCATGCATGCATGTTATTTGTCAATGTGTTTTGTGATTGTTATGGTTATCATACATAGTAGGTCAGACATGCATCGTGAAGGTTATTATTGTAGTCTGTGTCATCATGATGATGTTTTTGTCATTATGTATATATAATGTTCTCATTAGGATTGATTGTGCAGATGCGATAACCTCCATTGAACTTCACAGAGGTATGATTTTGATTATGTCTATATTCGGTTTATCTAACATGACATGTTTACAAGAGATAGAATATCAAAGATGACAAGAAAAATGGTGGATTACAGTTCACGTGACTCTTGTTACAGATCAATTGAGGAGCAAGGATATGAGTACTCTCCTGATATAGCATATACACTAAGAAATTTGAAGGCACAAATGATAAGTTGTGAGGAAGATAATAACAGATTGTTGAGGCACAAGAAAGACTTGCCAGAGCTCAGGAAAAGCAAATAGAAGTTAATCTAGTCATCCTTCATAGCCTTTCAGATTTGCAAAAGCAAGGACAACTGAGGATCAGTCATGGACAGGAGGAAAGGATTAATTGGGCATATGGTAGCATGTCTCCATCAAGCTACAGGTTGGATAGTGATGACACAGTCAAAGGTGGCAGATCTTTGGATACACCTAATAGGTGGGCTAACACTCGTGGATTATATTCTAGATTCGATTTTGAGAGACATAACCATCATTACCACCACTATCCTTATAGGAGGAGTGAGAAGCAATATTTTCTAGAGAAATTCAAGAAGGACAAGCCTCCTACTTTTGATGGTGATGTGAAGAAACCAAAAGATGCAAAAGCACAACTATTTGGGATGAAGAAGCTTTTTGAATTACATGATTATTCAAAGAATATGAAAGGCAAGATAATGATCTTCTGTCTCAAGGGAAAAACATATATTTGGTGGGAAGTTGTAAAGTGTGTCAGAGGTATCATAGTAGAGGAGTATAGTTAGCATGAGTTTAAAAGAATCTTTAGGAAGAAGTACTTGTCAGAGAGATATTATGATAGAAAGGATAAGGATTTATATGAGTTGAAGATGGGTTCCATGATAGAAGAAGAGTACATGACTAACTTTATGGAGTTGTTGAGGTATGTGCGTTGCCTTAAGGATGATAAGGCAAAGTTTCAAAGGTTCATCAATGGATTGTCTTTAGCATTTAAAGATCAGATTGAGTATGATGAGCCTCGACCATTGGAGGAAGTCATTAGGAAGTTGAAGCATTGTTATGAGAAGTCTAAGTGCAAGTATGAGCCTAAGCGGGATTGGAAAGGTAATGATAAGATTAAAGGAAAGTGGGCTAAGAAATGAGGAATAACTCAGGATGCAAGTGATAAGGAGAATGTGGCACCTTAGAAGAAGTTCAATGCACTTGAGAGAGGACATGCTTTTCAACCTAAGGAATAGAATAAGGGCAATGGTAGGAAGCCTTTGCAGTGTTGGACTTGTGGTGGAGAGCATCGTAGGAGATATTTTCCATCACATCAGGGTGGCATACCTCATATTTACAATGCTTAGGAGGCATAGAAATTTGGAGATGTTGGGAACAATATTGCTCATATTTATGCAGTAGTGGATAATAGGCAAGATGATCATTAGGCATCCATTATTGATATGGAAGGTAAGCTTTGTGACCAAGTTGTTTCCATTTTTATTGATCCTGGATCTAACTATAGTTATATCAGTCCTGACCTAATGGATAAGTGTTGCTTGAGTAAAGAAGTGCATGCATAATCTTGGTTAGTGCAGTTGGCTACAAGGACCAAGAGAAGAGTTCATCATTAGATGAGATCTTTATCATTTGAGTTGAATGGTATGCCTACATAAACACATCTAAATGTGATTCCTTTGGTTTCATATAGTATGCTTTTAGGCATGGATTGATTGTTTATTCACAAGACCAAGGTAGACTATTATGATAAGGCTATTGAGTGCTTGGATGATGATGGGGAAAGGAGAATATTAAAGGGAAAGAGGAAGCCTACATCGGAGAGAATGGTTGCAACTATGCAAGAAAAGCACAATTGCAAAAAGAGATGTGTATTGTTTGCACTTCATATTTCCAATGTCAAAGGGAAGGAATATGAGGATGATGAAGTCCTAAAGAGGTATCTTATTTTGCAGCAGCTTCAGGTTATGTTTCCTATAGAGATTTTAGAGTTGCCTCCTCATAGAGAGGTGGAATTTTTTATTGAGTTGATGATGGGACCAACACCGACATCTAACGCACAATACATGATGAGCACTCTAGAGTTGGTGGAATTGAAGTTGCAGCTTAAGAAAATGCTTGATAATAGTTACATAAGGTCAATTGTTGCCTTAGGGTTCACCAATATTGTTTGTAAGGAGAAGGATGGTACTCTTAGATTATGCATTGATTACAAAAAATTGAACAATGTGAATATCAAGAACATGTATCCATTGTCATGAATTGATGACTTGTTTGATAAGTTGAAGGGACCAACGATATTCTCAAATACAGATCTGAGATTATGATATCATCAGGTTCGCATCGAAGAAGAAAATATTTACAAGACCACATTTTGTACTAGTGTGTTGCATCCTTACCTAGACAAGTTTGTGATAATACTTATTGATGATATATTGATATATTCTAAGAATGAGGAAGAGCATGCAGAGCACTTGACAACAATATTGACATTATTGAGAGAGCATCAATTGTATGCCAAACTCAACAAGTGTGGTTTCTTTCATATTAAAGTTCATTACTTGGGACATGTTGTTTCCAAGGAGGGGATATCAGTGCACCCAGAAACGATTAAAGCTATCATGGAGTGGCCAACTCCTAGGAATGTGGATGAGGTCAAATCATTCATGGGATTAACAGGTTATTACAGACAGTTCACCAGGAAACTCTCAAGGATTGGCTATCCTATTACATCATTCCAAAGAAAAGGGAAGAGGTTTGAATGGAATGAGGAGCGTGTAGCTAGTTTTGAGTAGTTGAAGCATATGCTTACAAATGCTTCAGTTTTGAAGATTACATATCCTGATAAAGATTTCGTGGTATGTACAAATGCATGTAAGGAAGGACTTGGTGGAAGGTTAGGTGGTATGTTATGAGTTAATGAAGTTGAAAGAGCACGAGTGGAACTATGTGATTCATGATCTTAAGTTGGTAGCCATCATTCATGCATTGGAAATGTGGAGACATTATCTCCTTGGCAGGAGGTTTGTCTTGATGAGTGATCACAGTGGGATGAGGTACTTGTTTGACCAACCCAATTTTAATGCCATACAAGCTAGATGGTTGGATACCCTTAGTGAGTTTGACTTTGAGATCAGATACATCAAGGGTAAGGAGAACAGGGTTGTAGATGCTCTTAGTAGTAGACTACAAGCGAATCACACTTCAGCTATGAGTTCTTATGGGATAGATTTGCAGCAGCAGATCTTGCAGGTAGGACAATATGATGATAGATACCAGAAACTGAAGCATAAGGTGATAGGGATGAGGAGAATCAACTCACAACAGATGGCTTGGTCAGATTGAGAATTGAGATTTATGTGTTGGATAACAATGTGCTCAAGAAGCTTGTTTTGAGGGAGTTTCATGTCAAGTCATCCAAGATACTAGAAGACTTTGACAATCGTTAAGAAGAACTACTATTGGCCAAACTTAAAGAAAGAAGTGGTTGAGTTTGTTGCGAGATGTTTGGAATGTCAATATGTTAAAGCAGATTGTAAGCATCTAGTTGGTTTGTTGTAGCCTACTTTGATTCCAAAATGGAAATGGGAGGTCATTTCCATGAATTTCATTATAGTTTTATCGAGGACATCGAAGCATCATGATTCCATCATGGTTATGGTTAACAAGTTCAGTAAGGTAGCTCACTTCATCGCAGTGAAGTCTACTAATTCAGCTAATGAGGTAGCTCAGATCTTCATTAGGGAGACAGTGAGGTTGCATGGTGTTCACAAGAATATTATATCAGACAAAGATGCCAAGTTCACTTCTAGGTTTCGGAAGGATTTCTTTGTAGGCATGGGGATAAAGTTTGATTTAAGTACAACTTATCATCCACAAACAGATGGACAGACAAGGTGGAATAACATGATTCTTGAGGATATGTTGAGGATGTATATCATGCATCAACAGAGGAAGTGAGAAGAGTATCTTCCACTGATGGAGCTTGCAATGGGTATCAGGAGTCCTTGAAAATGAGTCTGTTTGAGGCTCTTTACAAGTGGATTTGTAATACTCCCATCAACTGGAGTGATCCAGTGAACAATGTATTGATTGGACCATATATGTTGGATGAGATGGAGTAGGAGATGTAGGATATTAGAAGGAATTTTAAGGCAGCACATGACATGCAAAAGAGTTATGCAGATCAACATAGATCATTCAAGGAGTTTCAAGTTGGGAAACATGTGTACTTGCACATCAAGCCCAAGAGGAGCTCCTTGAGGATTGAATCATGTGCCAAGATGGCACCTCGGTATTGTGGGCCTTTTGAGATCCTTGAGAGGATTATACCAATGGCCTACCGACTTGCACTACCACCAATAATGAAACTCCATGATGTTTTCCATGTTTCATTGCTTCAAGAGATATGTGCAATTTGTTAATCATGTGATTGATTAGTCTATATTGCAAGTGGAACCAAAGGGAGATTTCTAGCCATAACCTTATGCATTTTGCAGTAGAAACAACTCATGCTCTGGAATAGAGTAATCGAGAAGGTTAAAGTGAAATGGAAGCACTTTGGGCTCGATGAAGTTACATGGGAGATGGCTAGTTAGATGCGAGATTTGTATCTTTCCCTATTTGTCAGTTGAGCATATGTGTTTATTTTATGTGTTTTGGTTTATGTTTATGCATACATGTATTGTAGATACTACAATGAGTTGTTATAAAGCTCTAATAAGCAATATGTTGTAAATATTGCATCGAGTTGTGTTATATAGCTCCAACAAGCAATATGGTGTTCATGGTTTCAACAATTTTGTATGATCTAAATGCTGCATCAAGCTGTGTTATAAAGCTCCATGAGCAGTATGTTTTGTTGTTTATAAGCTTCATTGATCACTGAGGATGATGTTCCCCAAATGGGGAGAGGTTTGTAACAACCCCTAGTTGATTTTCCATATAAATAAAAGAAGACCAAGGTCATGGGACATATATTCCAAGATGAATGTTGGGAAAAACACTTTAGTAGGAATCACTTGTGATTAAGTAATGGCTATGGAAATTGGAAAAGGAAAAGAGGAAATAATTGGCATTTAATTATGAGGAATAAGGAAAATAGGAGAAAAGGGAGGTGAAGAGACACATATTTTCATGCAAGGGAAATTAGAGGAAAATGGAGAAAAAGGAGATCAATGATAAAAAGGCATCAGAGAATCAGCTCACAACTTTTGTAAGTTCAATTTTGGCTCTCCCTTTTCATTCTCTCTCTCATACACTCTTGCACACTTAGAGCATATTTAGAGCATGCTTAGGGCACTCTCACATTCACTTGGATTGGAGAAGGAAAGCAAGGGAAAACAAGGAATCACAAGGGAAAAGATGGATGAAAACTATGACATGGATACTTTGTAGGTAACAGGTTGCATGTGTTATTTCCTTGTTGATTTCTGGATGCATGGCATATGCATGTCGTTCCCTGGTTATGTATCATCATTGGAATGGTGATTTGTCTGGATTGACAATGGTTTCAGCCTTTCCTTGCCATTTCCTAGATATCCATGGTGTTATGGGTTTCCCACTTGTTTTTCTAATTCATGCTCAAGTTACATATGTTTGTGGGTTGGAACAAACACTCTAGATCCCTGGAATAGCTTGGGTTGAGTTACTAGTTCCTGGAACCTACAGGTTGGGACAAACGCACTAGAGCCTTGTGGGTTGAGTTACAAGTCCCTAGATCCGTAGGTGGAACAAACGCTCAAGAGCCCTGTAAGGTTGTGAGTTGAGTTACTAGTTCTTGGAGCCCTAGACAACTTGGGTAGAGACTGGTCTAGTTGATACTAGTGATTTTTGGACCGTATAGGTGTGATCACTATGGTTGACAATTGAGGCGGTTTGTACTTTGGAAGCCCTGGTTTGGTTTGTTTCGGTTTAATCCATGAGATCCGACATTCATGCTTGGAATATGGCATGGGGGTGATTGGTTGAAAGAGAGATTTGGTTCAGCCCAATCTATGGTCGGGTGGTACATGGAAGTCCCTGACTTAGTTGGAATTTTCACATGTTAATATGAGATATTTTCTTATTGTAACCTATGGGAATTTGTAGTGATTATGTTGGTGATTTTATGGCTAAGTTACCATGGTTTCCATTATGTTTATATGTTGGTTATATGATGTATTATATCTATGTCTCTTGACATGTTTTGATAAGTTATTGAATGGTTGATGAATGCATGGTCTAACAAGTGTTATTGCAATTATATTGAGAGGGCATTAGACCTTCTTGGTTATTCCCAGATGATATTCAGGAGTTTATGATCAAATATGGATTCATGACCTATAGCTTCTATGGTTATCATATGCTTGACGAAATGTCCATCATGGATTAAGCATGTCTAGGTCAAGTTATTACTTGAGTTTTGATTGATTAGCATTGTCATTAATTTCGATTGCATTATGTAAAGTTACATGCAGTCATCTGGAGGTTGGCCTGAAAAAGTGGCTCAGATCTCAAAACCGTTGGCACTAAACTCAGGAATTTCGGTCATAACTACATGAAAGTAGGCCTATTCGTGTGATTGGGACCTCATAATCGCACTGATGTTGTGTTTTGCATGTGGTTGGAAAATTTCCCTTGTGAAATAGAGTTCCAACTCATGGCTTAACAACCTGAAGTGGTTTGTGGTCTCTAAGGGATGTTAGTTTGTGGTCGAATTGCAGGCCCCACTTCCAAAACTGGAACTTGGAGGTCAGGTCATATCATAGTGACACTCGTCTCATGTTTACCCTAACAAGCTTGTAATAGTAGGTAAATGTGGGAGGAGGCGTTTACTGAGCACATTGATCAGGTGGATTAAGGTACAAAGAGTTATGACATGTAGATGTTAGAGGGTGACAAGTATCCCTTGAAGAAACAATATTTTCAATAAGATCATATTCAATATTAGGATTATGTTTATTGTGATATTGATAAATCAATGGATCAGTCTTAGCCTTAGGTTGCTTGTGTGTAGAGTATCGACCAAGAAGATAAAATGAGGATGGGATGAATGGATCATAAATCTGATTTTCATATTTCTCAACTTTAACAATAACGCTAGAGACAACCTTGTTAGGCAATGAAAAGGGAAGAGGACAAGGGACAAAAGGAATAGTAGGTTCCTCCTTTGATATTGGAGGTGTCTCATGACTAATAAAAGTTGGGAGAGCACTATCAACCAATGATTCATATTCATATTGTTTCAAGGAAATTTGAGCTAAATGCTTAAAGAAATCCCAATCCATATGTTCTTTAGGAAACTCATAGCATAGGTGAAGAAATCAATTAGCAATATCCTCTATTGATTCATCGGGTTTCATCCTAAACTGATTAATTATTTTATAAACATCTCAGTATTCATACTTGTCAAAGGCTTAATGAATCTTCTTTAAAGAGTTATTCAAATGAATGAATGGAAGCAATTGGTAAGGTATGACACCACAACTTAACTCGACCTTCAAGAGTGGGTGAATAATTTACAAGCAACATCTTCACAATCTACTTGATGAAAATCACAAAACTCAAGAAACTGAGATGTATGCTCGGCTATGGATTTTCAACCCTCACCATCAAACTTTAATTGAGACAAGTTATAGAGTAGTTCCATGGGAAGTGTAAGATTTACTCTATTAGAAAAATAACATGGGATTATGATTTGGGAATAAGCCATTCAAGATAAGAGATTCAAAACTGACTCAATGGGCCCAGCTTGTCATCTAGGCCTCCTTCTAGCACCAACTGTTGACAGTGTTGGAAATCTGTTAGCTAAGGGAGTCTCCTTGATATGAACTCCCAATTAGACCTCACGTCATTTGGAATAGGAACCCCAACCGAAAATATGACTGATTTCGATTATCCTTAGGAATTTTCCTTTGATACAATTATTAACATAAGATATTATACAAAATATCTTTGAAACAAGCAAGTTGACATTGTGAGGCATACAATTTCAATGTATATAAGGTGCTTTCACGTCAAGGAAAGAGGGAGTGAGCCTTTGGAAGAAAATTAATAGTACCATCCTAAAAGTGACACACAGGAGCATAAGAGGATCATTAATTAACCTGCAAAGTAGTTCACAAGACAACAATAATCATGAAAGAAAGTAACAACGCACATTCAACAAGAACATACCAAAGCCAGTGAAATAGTTCATTTTCATTAGCATGTGTTAACATAAACATACACCACAAATAATGAAAAAGTAGTCTCACAATAATTCATGACATATGCATGAAAGTGTGTCAGCTTTGAGAGCTTCATATATTAAGTGAAATTGCCAAGATATACAATTACAATGTTACCACACTATCCCCAGTAGTGGAACATTAAGTCACTACTTGCTTTTCCAAAGAAAAAACTTTTCTCTTATGCCAAGCTAAAGAAGCCAAGGTGAAAAGTTCAAGTCCCAAAACTCCCTTCTATTGAGCTATGCGAGAGATCTTCTTTTGGGCTTAATCCTCAACTAGCCAG
>APFE030788092.1:16179-50729 GCA_000404065.3 Pinus taeda
CTTATCTTCCCTTATTTTCCCGCTGTTTATGGGCTTCTGGGCTACTCGACTGCGCTACTCGACTACTCGGTTTGGCTCATGGGCTTGGATACTTGGGTTGGGCTTATAGACCTGGATACTTGGCTTTGAGACCGGGATCGCTTGGGCTACTCGGTTAGGCTTGGATACTCGACCTGGATAATCGACCTTGGCTTGGTTATTCGGAATGGGGCTAATCAACTACTGCTTGGTTAGGCTTGGATACTCGACTGGGCTGGACGCAATCATTGTATAGAAGCTCTACTCAGTGCATGAAGCTCTCAGTGCCTTAATAAAGCTATACTCAGTGCAGCTACTCAGTTAAGCTACCCCGTTACAGGAGCTCTAGTATGTGCCAAGTAGTTTGTCTGTTCAACCAGTCATAGCCTTACGGTCATTCCCATAGCTGACATAACTCCTAGACCCTACACCTCTACCCTATAACCTAGACCCTCGACCTCCCCACCTCACATAGCTTATGATCATTGCCGGAAGGTCCTTGCAAGCCGGTCAGAAGAGCCCAGCATTGCCGAGAGCCACTAGTCTGTCGATGGCTTATGGTTTGTTTGTGAACCAATGGATGGACGGACGGCTTCTGTTCAGTTTGTGAACCGATCCACGATCTTACTTACGATTCACCTGTTTTGAGAAGTTGATGAGCCTTCCATGTGACTCTTGACTTCCCTCATGACTCTTGAGCTTCTACTATGACTTTTAAAATTCCTATATGACTTTTAAACTTCTAATGGCTTTAGAACTTTATAGTGACTTTTCATATTCTATGCGGGGCCCTTGGTCTTCTACACATTTTACATTTTCTCTTTTTAGAAAATACAATAATTACATTCCACACTTGATGTGGCAAGATACATTGACACATCTGACTTTGTGATGACACTGGGACAAGCCATGACTTGGCATTGAAGACATCGAACATCATTGTGATGTGTCCGAGCCAAGTCCCTCTCCTAGCTGCCATATTTGTATATTCTTTATGATGGATCCTTGCTTGTTCTTTATCTTCACCCTCCAAAGGATCTAGATGAGTGTCAAAACCTTCCAAGTTAACATGAGGTGTCATCCTTTTTTCTTGGTCCAAGGTTCTGTCATATCCTTCGTGATGGTTCTTCCTTTTGCTCCTTCTTTTCAAGTGTTCTCTTGTAGCCTCTCCTTGATGACCTCCCTTGTATCTTCATGATAAGTCTTGACTGTGTTTCATCTTCATCCCCCAAGAGCTTGGATGATATGGAGTCTTCTTTGTGGTTTTGATCAATCTTTCTGTTATGATCTAGTGTCCCTTCATCTTCTTGCTTTATATTCTCTTTATCTCTTTAGATTCACAAGTGTGTTCTTGCATGATCTCCTTGGAATCCTCATTGAGCATCATCTTGTCATGTCAAGATACAATACTTGCAAATGAAATTCACTCATGACAAGATGACATCAGTCTAGAAATCTCCTAGTCTATTATGTTTCATGTTGCACATTGATTGAGCCAAGACAAAATGTAGGATTCAAGAGGAGGCTCAGGAATTACACATTGCTTTGGAGCAAGAGGTCATGGTGAGGGTCTAGCCACTGTGACTGCACAGTAATCGAGGGATAGGGAAGCAAAACATCATAGTTGAGGGAATCAATGAGCCAAAGGAGCACACTTGCTCACTATGATTGAACAATGCACAATTTTGGAAGGCAAGAGAGAGAGGACTACACAGTTGTGCAACTTAGTGAGACAGTGAAGAAGGCCTTCTCATTGTGATTGCGTAGTGCGTAGCTCAGGAAGGACAAATACATAAGACTACGCAATTGAGTAACTCAAGGAGGTAGACATGGAGGCTTCCCCACTATGATTACACAATGTGCAATTTTGGAAGGACAAGGATTGCACATTTGAGGGAATAAATGACCAAGGAAGGCGTGACTGGTGACTAAGATTGCATAGTGCACAATGGAAGTTTGTCTAGGAGAGAGAATTGTGCAATTTCCAGGGACAGGAGGAAGGGACTAAGCACTATGACTGCACAATGCACAATCCTTAGAGGTAGTGACTATGAGATGTGTAGTTATAGGAGGCAAGGGTGCTTCACTATGAGATAAAATTGTGCAATGTGCAGTTCCAAGGGGCAAAAAGAGTGGTCAAAGATTGAGCAAGTTGCAAAGGCAGTGAAAGCTCCAAAAATGGCTAAGTGTGGGATCAGTGAGATAAGAGAGAATGAAAAAGCCATGAAATGATGATCTCACGCCTAGATAACATCAACACATGCCACAAAACTAAAAATCCATGTGAATACCTCGAAGCGACAACAAAGCGACACTTATTTCTAAGTGCGACAATTGAAACGTCACTTAGAGATACTTAGAATACAAGTTACAATCGGAGTGACAACTGCGACCAGAAAGTGTGTTAAGTTGTCGGAGAGAATCTAGCACATATTCTTATAAAATAAATGATCAACTAATACAAAATAATTTGGTAGGGCTACATCTTGTGGTGCGCTAAGATGCAACACAAGTAGGAGTGAAAACTGCGACAGTAAGAAAAAGTGAAAACAACAATTGCAAAAACTAAATAAAGTGAAAGTGACACATGCTAACGAGAATAGAAAGCAAAAGTGACATTTTTGAAAGTGAAAGCAAGCCAAAACAACAACCTCAAAAGTGAAAGTGACACTTGCAAAAGTAAAGGTGTGCAAAAGTGACAGTTGAAAAAACTCACTGAAACCAAGATAAAATGCAACCAAGAGTGAGAGAGAGACTGTCAAGTGATATTATGCACTGACTATCGACATAATTTTCACAATGTACTGTCTTTATGGATTGCACATTCACTGTCCATAGGGACTGCACAAACATTGTAACTAAACATTGTCCAAGCACCATTCCTAGAGACTTTGTAAGCCTTACTTTCAAGAATTTCACAATGGCTATTCTCAAGGATAGACATTGGTTACTGAGCTTGCTAGAAAGGGGTGCACTTATGGATAGCTCAAGGATTGAGCATGTGTAAGAAAATGGTCTTGACAGTTAAAATCTTAGTAAAAGAATTAAATACTTAGCAAAACATGTACC
This sequence comes from Pinus taeda, assembly GCA_000404065.3. Classification (NCBI taxonomy): domain Eukaryota; kingdom Viridiplantae; phylum Streptophyta; class Pinopsida; order Pinales; family Pinaceae; genus Pinus; species Pinus taeda. Next base: position 19,267 of record APFE030788092.1, read on the forward strand.
AATCATGAAGCAACTTGGAACAACATATCGTAGGATCACAAGTAGGCTAAAAAATTTGAGTGGAGGCAAAACTTTGGAGGGTGTTTATCACAACGACAACAACTTCGTATCCAATTTTTCAAATCAGATTCTGAAATTTTACCTAAGACACTTATGCATGTCTCCTCAAATCTTTGAAAATTTCACAGTATGAAAAGCCACATAAAAAAAGTTACATAACAAATTCCAAGCTAACATATTTGAGATTGGTTTCAATATCATTTAGAAATCCTAACTTACTCAAAGCATATCTTTGAAAGTATAATGAACCAAATTTTATTTTTTTTTACCACAATTACCTATAGATTCTACCTTTGTATTCTCAATATTTCATAGTTTAAAAAATCTTAAAAAATAAGTTATAGCAGAAATTCCAAACTGACCTTTTTGAAGCTAATTTCAAGACTATTTAGAAACCTTAACTTTCACATGACATATCTCTGGAATTAAAGAAAACCAAATTCTAAATTTTTTATCTGAGGTACTGCTATATGTCTTGATAGGTCTTTGGAAATTTCACACTCTAAAACATCCTAGAAAATAAGTTATAACGAAAATGTTAAATTGACTTGTTTGAAACCGATTTCGGGACTATTCAAAAACTCTAACTACCACAGGGCATATCTCATAAAGTATAGGCAACCAAAGCGAGAAATGTTTAGCACATGTACACAAGGATCTTTCCTCCATCTCCTCAAAATTTCACGACCTGAAACATCTAAGAAGAAAAGTTATAGCGAAAACACCAAGATGGCCCGTTCACTCCACAAATTTAACAACCCTTGTCAAATTTCCATGTAAATAAATTTAATAAAGGCAAAATAATAACCAAGTTCATGGGACATGTTTCTAGGTTGAATGTTGGGTAATACATCCTAGTGTGGGTGTTCATTTGGTTTATTATGGCAAAGGAAATTGGCAAAGGCAAAGGCTTTCGAAATGCATGAGGCATTAATTGGCATTTTATTTATGAAAATAATGAAAATTAGGAGAAAAGGAAGGTGTAAGGTCAGGTTGAATGTGAGAAGGAAAATGAAGGGAAATAATGGAAAATTGAAGAAAATAGTGGCCTCATTAGTAAAAAATATTATGAGGACTAGTTGGTACCTTTTGTCAGATCAGTTTTGGAGCTCTCTCTCTCACACACACTCTTGGACACTTAGGGTTTTCTTGGAGCACTCTAACATTGGATCAAGAAAGCAAAGGAAGGACCAAGAAGGCAAATATCAGGCAAGGAAGCGCAACATCTAGCAACTACAATAGGATTATTTGCATGTATTCAAAATATTGTGTGTTATAAATGCAATAATTTTGGTCACAAGGCATAGGATTGTAGGCTTGAAAATGCTCCAATCATGTGCTACAAATGCAATAACCTTGATCATGAGGTACAAGATTGCAGGCTTGAAAATACTCCAATCATAAAGACAAAAAAGTGATCAATGGAATGCGAAAGGAAAAAGAAGGAAGATTGTAACTTAACATTGACCACTGAAGATAAAGAAGATGAATGGTACATAGATAGTGGATGCTCGACATATATGACTGGAGATCAAAACAAATTTGTCAACATAAAAGAAAAGAGGGGTAGTGTTGCATTTAGAGATAACTCTTCTGTGAAGATAGATGGAAAAGGTGTAACAAGCCTTGGAAGTGAACATATGAAGGAACAACATGTTTTGCTACTTAAGGATTTGAAGCACAATCTTCTCAGTGTTGGCAAGATGTGTGATCAAGGGTATAATCTCTTGTTTGACTCTCAGAAGTGTGAAATCAAGGAAGAATACTCAGGAAGATTGTTGCGACAGGCATAAGAAGACTAAACAACATATACGTTCTAGACCAAGCAAAGTGGAAGAAAATTGCAGCTAAGGAAAAGAGTTGTAAGAATGACAAAGAAGGGAAGGATAAGAAGACACAAGTCATGCTAAGTGCCAAATGTTCAGGAGGAGCAACCCCAAATACATTAATCACCCTTTGCCATTGATGTCAAAGGGCGAGAGAAAAGGAAGTCTAGCATGGAGACAAAGGAAGTGAAGCATGGATACAAGGGGAGCATGATGACAGGGGGAGCATAAGTGTTGACATCAACGACAAAGGGGGATATTGTTGGAAAGTTTGTCATTGATGTCAAAAGGCAAATGGCCCAACAGTGGTTTGATGATTTGCCTTCAGGATGGTCTAAACTATCTATAGTTGGCACAAATCAAGTAATTTTGATTGCAAGGACCTCCTAGTTTGGTATCCCTTATCTCACCAGTTTATTTGATAGGTGGCACATTTTGTGGGTACTCCTAGTTGGAGAGATGTTAATTTTTAAATATTAATGCCCCAAGATGGGTTTAGCACCAACACATTTGCCCCAAAGGATAGCCATGGTGTGATGGGTTCTCTTGTATTTGGTTTAGATGGATTGCCAAATGGTTTTGAAGCTGAGTGAGGTGGTCTCTAAAAGAAAGAACACAAGGCCCAGGAATCCCTGGACAAAACTGGGATTGCGGTAAAGCTGTATTTTGTGTGCTTCAGTGAGCCTAAGAATCCTCAACCAGTGAATGGTGGGATATACAGTAAATCCTAGAGGTGTGTTCCCTCGATTAGGCCTATGAATCCTTGACCGATGAATGGAGAGATATACGGTAAAGCATAGAGACTACGAAAACAGACAAATTCCTCATGGTGTAGGTGGAGAAATCTGATGGCATCCATTCTTGTTTAGGGCCTAGTGATCTAGTGGGGATTGCGATAGAACGTAAGGAAAACTAGTTTGGTTTGGTTTGGTTTTGAGTCCCACATTCATGCTTGGAATATGGAACGAGGGTGATTGTCTGAAAGAAAGATTTGGTTCAACCAATTTATGGTCGGGTGGTTCGTGGAAATCCAAAACCTAGTTGGATTTTGCATTCATTAATATTAGTTTCTTCTCCTTAGTATTTCATGTGTAAATGTATTGGATATGTGGATTATATGGCTGTTATATCCTTGTTATTTATGTTGGTTATATGTTGATTATGAGTATGTTTTATTATAGACTTGATGTATGGATCTCATCATGGTTTGATTAGTAATTAAAAGTATAGTGAATATATGACCAAATGATGATAAATGCAACTATTTTGATATGGCAATAATGCTTCTTTACGAATCTCAAATAAGTATGAGACCCTTATGTGACATGTTTGACGAAATCCCTGTCATGGCTAGTAGGTTTCCAGTCAAGTCATTGATCAAGTGTTTGCATTAGTACATTTGTTCCAATGTTATTTATCATTTATGAAGGTTTCATGAAGTTCTGGGCAGTGGCCCGAGTCCTAGCCCTAAAAAAGTGGCACATAATCCGGGCTCACTGGCTCAAAACTAGCTGAAAAAATCTAGATTCACTAGCATGCCCTTGTTGTGGGAGTGAATGGAAGGATTCACTCACATGCATGGCTTGTCATGAGAGTGGCTAGGGGTCGAGATCAATGAAATGTAAAGTTGCCTCAGGTTTTGGTCACCTAAGAGGGTTGGTTGGCTCCTAAAGGTTCTGTAGCGTATGTGGAGGTCAGATTGGTTTGGTTTTGTTGGTTCCACTTCCTTAACGATACATGGCAAGTTGAATCACATCCTAGTAGCCTCTCATCGGATGTTTACCCCAGTGGACCAATTAACTTGGGTAAATGTGGGAGGAGGGTGTTACAAAGTGGTATCAGAGCATGGTTCACCCCTTTGACTGGATGAGCGGTGTGTTGGTCATGCATTCATGTCAGTTGCATATATGTTTTCTTTGTGCTTGTGCTCTATGTACTTGTTGTGTATGCATGGTGGTGGCCATGGTTGCAGTGGTGTCGCCATGTGAAAGTGGATGGTGTGTTGTTGGATGTGGTCGTCATGAGTGTATGTTGGTTATGCATTGGTTATGCATGTCAGTGCCTATATATTATTATGCATACATTGATATGGTTGTAGTTGTCATGCATGAAGTCATGGTATGTGGTTGGTATGATCAAGCATTGGTAACTGGATAGTGGTTAAACTGGTGTTATATGCTGATGCGATTATGATTATACACGTATCATGCTAATTTAGTGGATCTTGCAGATGAGATATCTTCCCTTAAACTATACTAAGGTATGTTTATTATGTTATGTTTTGGTTTTAGCTGACATGGTGTAGTTGGAGGAAAGAAATCAAAGATGACTAGCAAGATGGTAGACTATAGTTCATGAGATTCTCCCTATGGGTCAGATGAGCAACGTGGTGTTGGGCATTCTTCTGACTTAGCAGACACATTAAGAAGCTTGAAGGAAGAAATAAGAAGTTGAAAGGCAGATAATGACGTGATCATTTAGGCATAAGAGAAACAAGCAGAAGCCAATGCAGTAATCCTTAGAAGTTTGTCAGAATTGCAAAGACAGGGACCACTTCGGATCAACCATGGACAAGAGGACAACACAAATGGGGCATATGGCAGTAGATCTCATTGTGGGCATAGGTCAGATAGAGATGACATGATTACAGATGACAGGCTCTTGGATACTCAAGATAGGAGAGGTGATGGACACAAGTTATATTCTAGTTCTGGTTCCGATATGCACTATGATCGTCATCATTATCATCCTAATAAGAGGATTGATAGGGGATATTTTCCATATGAGTTCAAGAAAGCGAAGCCACCTACCTTTGATGGAGATTTGAAGAAGTCATAGGATACAGAGGCATGGCTACTTGGGATGAACAAATTCTTTGAGTTACATGATTACACAGAGAACATGAAGGCCAAAATAGTTATATTCAACCTCAAAGGGAAAGTATACATGTGGTTGGAAGATGTGAAACGGGCTAGAGACATCAGGACATAGGACTTGAGTTGGCATGAATTCAATAAACTTTTTAAGAAGAAGTACTTGTCACAAAGGTAATAAGACAGCAAAGCCAAGGAGTTTTATGAGCTAAAAATGGGATCGATGACAAATTAGGAGTATACGACCAAGTTGTTGTAGTTATTGAGGTATGTACTGTATCTTAAGGATGAAAAGGCCAAATTTTAGAGATTTTTCAGTGGATTTCCATTAACACTTAGAGATCGAATTGAGTATGATGAGCCTCGGTTGCTTGAGGAAGTTATTGGGAAACTGAAGCATTGTTATGAGCAGTCAAAGTGTAAGACAAAATCAAAACAACGTTGGAAAGGGAAAGAAAAAGCTAAAGGTAAATGGAAGCCGAAAAGAACAAGGCCTCAGGATGCAGGTGAGAAAGAAAATGTTGCACCTTACAAGAAGTTTAATGGGTCACAGCATGGAGGGTAGCAGAATAAAGGCAATGGTACAGGATGGTTGTAGTGTTGGACATGTGGTAAGGAGCATCTTAAGACGGATTGTCCATAGAATCAGGTGGTAGGCCTCAGATCTACAGTACACAAGAAGTGTAGACAGTTGGGGATGTTGGGCAGAGCATTCCACAGATTTAGGCAGCGCTGGATAACAAGCAGGTAGATCACTAAGCAACTGTTATCAAGATGAACAGTAAGCTTTGTGATCAAGTTGTTTCCATTTTGATTGACCCTAGACCTAATTATAGCTATGTTAGTCTTGATCTGGTGGATAAGCGTGGTTTGAATAAATAAGTGCATGCAAAATCCTGGTTAGTGCAGTTGGATACAGGTACAAAGAAGAGAGTGTATCATTGGGTAAGAGCACATGCATTTGAGTTGAATGGTATGCCTACTTCAGCACATTTGATGTATTATCATTGGGATCATATAATATGATTTTTGGGTATGGATTGATTGTATCTTCATAGGACCAAAGTGGATTGTTATGACAAGGCCATTGGGTGTTTCAATGACAATGGAGAACAAAGAGTCTTGCAGGGTAAGAAGAAGGAAACATCAGTTCGAATGGTAACATCTATGTAGGAAAAACACAATCGCAAAAAAGGGTGTGCGTTATTTGCAGTGTATATTTCTAGTGATAAAGGTAAGGATGTTGAGGATGCAGAGGTATTGAGTAGGTACCCGATCTTGTAATTGTTTCGAGATGTGTTTCTAGCAGACATTTCAGAGTTGCCACATCACAGAGAAGTGGACTTTTCCATTGAGTTGGTACTAGGGGCAACACCAATATCGAAGGCACCGCACAAGATGAGCACACCAGAGTTAGTAGAGTTGAAGTTGCAGTTGAAGGAAATGCTTGACAAAGGATACATTAGGCTAAGTGTATTACCGTGGGGTGAACCAATGTTGTTTGTGAAGAAGAAGGATGGTACTCTTAGGTTATACATTGATTACAGGCAGTTGAACAAGGCGACCATTAAGAACAAGTATCTGCTACTCATGATTGATGATTTGTTCGATAAGTTGAAGGGAGCAGCAATGTTCTCAAAGATTGATATGAGATCAGGATACCATCAGATACACATTAAGAAATAGGACATACACATGACAACTTTCCAAACCAGGCATGAACATTATGAGTTTGTTGTAGTTCCATTTGGTTTGACTAATGCTCTAGCTACTTTCATGTGTTTGATGAATAGTGTATTGCATCCTTGTCTAGACAAGTTTGTTATTGTATTCATTGATGACATCTTGATATATTCTAAAAATGAGGAAGAGCATGCCAAGAACTTAGCAGAAATGTTGAAATTACTGAGAGAGCATCAGTTGTATGCCAAGCTTAACAAATGCAATTTCTTTCAGACAGAGGTACATTACTTGGGGCATGTTATTTCCAAGGAAAGCATAGCAGTGGACCCAAATAAGGTAAGAGCTATCATGGAGTGGGGAGCTCCTAGAAATGTGGATGAGGTAAGCTCATTCATGGGGTTATCAGGTTATTATAGGAGGTTCATCAGGAACTTCTCTCGCATTGCATATCCTATTATGTCACTACAGAGACAAGGTAAGAAATTTGAATGGACAGAGGAATGTGCTGCAAGTTTTGAGCAATTGAAGCAGTTGTTGACAAATGCTCCAGTGTTAAAGATTGCAGATCCAGACAAAGAATTTGTGGTGTGCACAGATGCTTGTAAGAGAGGACTTGGTGGAGTCCTTATGTAGGAAGGACAAGTAGTGTTCTATGAGACACGAAAACTGAATGAGCATGAGCAGAACTATCTGACACATGATCTTGAGTTGGCAACAATCATCCATGCTTTGAAGATGTGGAGACGTTATCTTCTTAACAGGTGGTTCATATTGATGAGTGATCATAATGGATTGAGGTATATAGTTGACCAATCAAATCTAAATTCCAAACAATCTAGATGGTTGACCATGATCGATGAGTTTGACTTTGAGATCAGGTACATCAAGGGTAAGGAGAACAACTTGCATACGCTCTTAGCAAGAAAGTACATGTGAATCACGTGGAAACTATGAGTTCTTATGGGATAGACTTACATGATCAGATCTTACGAGTAGGACAACGGGATGGCAGGTACATGGAGTTTATGCACAAGTTACAACAGGGTACAGGTGGTTAAGATGTGGACTATCGTCTTACCACAGATGGTTTGGTCAGATTTAGGGACAAGATGTATGTGTTGAATGAAAATGAGCTCAAGAAGACTATATTGTGAGAGTTTCATGCAAAACCATATTCAGGTCACCTAGGATACCAGAAGACATTGACAACAGTGAAGAAGTTTTATCATTGGCTGAATCTGAAGAAGGATGTGGCAAAGTTTGTGGCTAGATGTTTGGATTGTCAGCAGGGGAAGGTAGAGTGTAAACATACAGTTGGACTACTACAACCAATTTTGATTCTAGAGTGGAACTGGGATGTCATTTCTATGGATTTCATCACAGGTTTTCCAAGGACATTTAGACAACATGATTCCATCATGGTTGTGGTAAATAGGTTGACAAAGGTAGCGCACTTCATTCCAGTGAAGTTTACGTATTCAACTAGTGATATGGCACAGGTATTCATCAGAGATGTAGTGAGGTTGCATGGTGTTCCAAGGAAGATTGTGTCAGACATGGATGCTAAGTTCACTTGCAAGTTTTGGAAGGAGTTGTCTGCAAGTTTGTGTACAAAGTTGGCCTTCAACACAACTTATCATCCGTAGACAGATGGATAGACAGAGAGGGTCAATAGGATATTGTAGGAGGTGTTGAGGATGTATGTGGTGCATCAACAATAGAAGTGGGAAGAGTATCTTCCATTAGTTGAGTTTGCTTACAACAATGGGTACCAAGAATATTTTAGGATGAGTTTGTTTGAAGCATTGTATGGGCATAGTTGTAATAGTCCCACAGGTTGGAGTGATCTAGTGAACAAGGTGTTGATTGGACCGGATATGTCGGCAAAGATGGAACAAGAAATGCAGGTCATCAAGATAAATATGAAAGCAACACAGGACAGGCAAAAAAGTTATGCGGATCATAACAGGTTGTTTAAGGAGTTTTAGGTTGGGGAACAAGTGTATTTGCGCATCAAGCCCAAGAAGATCTCCTCGAGGATTGGATCATGTGCCAACTTGGCACCTTCGTTTTGTGGACCTTTCAAGATCCTTGAAAGGATTGGACCAGTGGCCTATCGACTTGCACTGCCTCCAACAGTGAGATCCATGATGTTTTCCATGTGTCATTACTTAAGAAGTATGTTAAAGATGTTGATCATGTGATTGACTGGTCTATATTGCATGGTGGAGCTAGATGGAGAATTCTAGCTATAACCTCAATGTATATTGCAAATAAAGATGCTTATGCTCCGGAACCGAGCAATAGAGCAGGTTAAAGTGTAGTGGAAGCAGTTTGGGCCCGATGAAGCAACATGGGAGATGGCGGATCAGATGCGGGCTATGTATCCTTCTCTATTCACTCGTTGAGCGAATGTTTTTGGTATATGTACATATTCATATGGATGTAAATACCACCATGTTTTTATAAAACTCCAATAAGTGGTATGGGTGTCATGTTTTTATGGTTGTTATGTTATTATGTGTCATGTTGGTTTGATTCTTAGCAGGTTGATCATTGTGTTATCCCCTACAATTTCCTAGGTTGAGGAGGAAATCGAAAAAGGTAACCTCAAACCACTTTAAGTTTAGTAGCTAGCCCTACTGAACCATTGAGGGATTTCTCTAAAGATTTATCAATGAATAACTGAAAAGAAATAGGTTTTAGGCTAGATATACAAGTTTTGTTTGAATATTTGTGAATTTAGGGTTTTTAGTTTGTTGGACTAGGGATTAGAGCATGTAATTAGGTCAAGGCTTCAAGTATGCAGTAACACGTATAAAGAGGAGCTAGATATCAGTGTGTTATAGTGAACTTAAAGTGTTGTCAATGTAGTGTAGCTCTGAGACTTTAAAAGAACATAATGAGCATGTGAAAGCATGAATTCATTAGTCTTAGAAGAAAAGAAACACAAGCATGATTTCCACATAAACAAAGCTTAAATCTAAGTGTTCTGTTTATATAGCTTCAAGGAAAATCATAGGAAGAAGATAAAACATGAAAATAAAGATGATTTCATCAATTAGAAGCTGATGTGAAAGAAAACTAACACCATAGACTCACTGAACAAGTATTCCTGAAATATAGCTGCAACTGCTCCTGTATTAGCTGTAAGAGAACATAAGGTACCAAGACTCTCCACAAAAGTCCAACTCCTCTCTATGAATGGGAAATGATACATATAGATTCAATCAAACAAATTCCCCACCTTCAGGAGTCGAATTCCTAGGTGGTGGAACTGTTTCCAAGATTCTCTCGACCAACAGGTGAGAGTGAGAAGGTCAAATACAAACTCTTCTCTTAGATTTTGTTTTGAATTTTTCTTCCTTTATGAGGCCTAATTAACCATAAAAGCAACTTATGATGTTATTTATTCATGATTACATCATCTAACCTCGAAACTACTGCAATTACATCATGAGTTTTGACTTTGACCAAGTCAAACTAAAAAAACAAGGAAATTACATAGTGAAATTTTAAATAAAAACTCAGAAATTTGCTGAAGCGCAGCGCCAACTTTGAGCCCACTTTTAGGTGCCTTCCTGAAGTCAAAATTTATATCTAAGAGAACGGTAAGCTAAACTTTCCTATCTAGTTTCCATAACACTTTGAATTTTTGAAAATGACCCATGGGAAGGCCTTTAAAAACTCATTCTCCCAAGGTGTCTCCAGAAGCGCAATGCTAGTCAAAATTGTGGCAGAATGATGAATTTTGACCCCTTTTTCTCCCTTTTCTCAAAATTTGAGCCCTCTCTGAGAAATCGGATCAAATGGGTTCTGAGAAATTAGATTTCCAAAAATGTAAGCCACTTGTCATTTGGATCCCTGAGGTTGGCGCTGCGCTTTTGTGACAAGGCCAATTTATGAATTTGGCACCAAAAATTCTCAAAAAACCAAAAATGCTCAGAAAACCTTCAAAATTGGTCATGAAGTGCAAAATGAGGTATGTCATGCCCTCATGGATGTTTCAGCAAGCATCTCCAAGTTATCACTCTCGTTCTTTTCCTCTAGGGTTTCCTTTAGTTTATTTTTCAATTGCTTGAGCTTGATGTTACATATCATGTTTCTGGTTTGATAATGATGTTCCATGTGCCTCAATAACTGATTATCCCTGTTGGATTTGTCAAGAAGCTGTTCTAAGTGGTCGTTGACCTTACTTAGCCAATACTCTCTATACTCATTAATCTCCAAGGAAATTCTGTCCTCCATGTTTAGGTCTTCATCTAGCAAATTATGTCCTTTCTCCTCCTTCAATGCCTTTTTGAGTCCCTTGGTCCTTGGCCTCTTTTTCCTAATTTTTTTTTTTTTAGTTTCCCCATGTTCATTAGGCTCCAACACTGCTTTTCCTTTTCCTCCTTGCTGCAACACCTTAGATTTCTCTTTCTCCATGATGAGCTGTTTAGCCTTAAGCTGATTGTTTTCTTGCTCAAGGAAGGAGATGACGAACCTTGCTCTTTTCATATTGTCCATGAGTTCTTTGATTTGAGAATCCTTCTCTTTGATAATTTGTTGCATGTTTGAAGGTTAATTTGTTGCTTCCAAGTCCACCAATTCAAAATCATGTTCAATTAGGTCTTCATCTTGTACATGTGATCCCTGTTTTGTTGATGTAGAAGACTTGGCCCTTTTCTCAACTTGAGAAGTAAACACAAGTCTTTTTCCTCTTTGATACATTTTGGTCACCTAAGGTTTAGGTGCCTTGGGAACCTCCACTAACTTGCTTGATAATCCTACCTCCATTTGCTTTGTTGATATGTCTTGATGATGAATTGAAAAAGTAGTTTCATGTCGTTGCAAAGTTGTTTCTATGAATGAATCCCATGTCATGTTCTTTTCTGCTAGCTGATGGAGAACTACAATCTTTATCTAGATGTGATGAAAAATACTAGTTTAGTTTTCTTTGTCTTTCACTTGTACCTTCTCAAACATTTTAACAAGGCTTCTACATATATAATTACACATGTTGAGAGGTTTTAGAGCTGTGAAATGCATTAGAAGCCTGATGTGATATGCATACAATCTAGAAAATCTTCCCTCACAGGTGAAAAAATTTATTACAACCTTCATCAATGGCGCATACTTCTCCAACAGTTACCTAAATGGGATGATGTGTGTATGGGCCTCTCTGTAGGGTGATTTCAAGAAAGATATGTAATGTTCAAGGCCCAAGCTCATGCCTTTAAACCAATACTCTCCATGATCAGGTATCCCTATGGTAAGAGAAATGGCAACTACTGAAAATGTAAATTCAACCCCTATGATGGCCCTTTCCCCTTTCAGATTGGTGGTAATCCAATCAGTTAGCTGTTCATGGAAACCCACTTCACCTACCCTTTGACAAAACCCTAGACAATTGACATCTTCAAAACACTGCTTGATGAATGGTGATGAGTTGATTTCATTGCAGTTGGTAGGTTCATATTTCAATATTTTACCTCCTTTATGGTGTTTTCTCCTTTATGATGGTGAAGAATCTCCCTCCATTATGATAGAAACCCTAGATAGCAGGAAAATGGAAAATCAGTGGGGAATGAGTGAAATGATGAAATGAGGGGGTTTGGGGAAAGGAAATGATGGTAGGGGAATTTTGGGAGGTGAATAGGGGCTTCAAGAAACTTAGGAAGTTTGAATGGAGTGAAATGAGGGAAAGAAATGATTAGGAGAAATTGAAAAACAGTCCTGCTAGGAAATTTGCCCAAAATGATAGGTATGAGCTAGGGTTTATGTAAGGGTGAGGTAATCTGAGGGTAGATAAGTTAATTAGTGAATTAAAGGGTGATTTATACATGTATAGAGGTATGAGGTGAATAATTTACAAGTTGTCATTGTCATAACTAACCAAACCCATCAGTTACACGGTCTTACAGCATGAAAATTTCACATAAACCCTAGATGAAGAAAATTCACATTTGCATTTATCTTGCCAAAGGAAAAAGGTGAGCAAAAGGACGATACTTACTTGTGAATAAGCTTAGAAGAGCAAGTAGTAGGAATGCAAGCTCAAATTTGAAATTTGGGTGAGTTTGGGTGATTTTCGGGCTATTATGTGACAAGCGCAGCACAACACAGTTCATGGAAGCGCAACGCCATCTCCAGTAGCACAACGCAGTTTCCAGAAGCGCAACACTGGGAGATGTTGTCCAAATTTGGCTAGGAAAACTCGTGTTTTTTCACCAATGGAGATGAGAGCTTGATGAACAAAGGAGGTTAGGATGTAAATGAAACAAGTTTGGGACTTTTTGAGCTTTTAAAGACATAATATGATCCTCTTTTGAATAAAAATGGGCCCCACATACCTTTTCAAAACATGAATTTCACCTTTTAAACTTGGCCACTTTGGAGAGTTGAAACCTAAGCTTCTCTTTATCTTTTTGAACAGTGAGACTTCTTCTTTTGGAACATTGGTAATCATGAAGAACTTATGAAAATTCATAAAAACTTATGCAAAGAGCTGCTTATTACAACTCATCTAATGCCAGATTTATGCATGGAATGAGGATGGACCTTGAAAACCCTAATGACCTAATGAATACATCAGACTCAGTGAAATAGTAATGATGATGACTGGTATGATGAAAACATTCTCTTTATTATGATTCCCTCATCTGAGTGAAGTAGGCGACCGGCATGTGAAATTTTTCAAAAGAATAGATACATTCCTAGACAAACTAGCCAGTGACCAAATTTTACTCTGAAAACCTAGTGACATGATAAAATTTGAGCTTGAAATCCCTAATAGACTTGGTAAAAGCATATTTGGTCACTGGTGTCAGGCAAACAAGACTGACACTAACACATTGTAAATACTGCATCGAGCTAAGTTATAAAGCTCCATGGGTAGTATGTTTTGCTTCTCAACAATCTTGTTGGTTGTAGGTGGCATTGAACACCGAGGATGGTCTTCACCTTGGTAACAACCCTAGTTAAAATTCCATGTAAATAAAGTTAATAAAGGTAAAATAATACCAAGGTCATGGGACACGTATTCCAAGCTGAATGTTGGGCAAAACATCCTAGTGTGGGTGTTCATTAGGTTTATTATGGCTAAGGAAATTTGCAAAGGCAAAGGCTTTGGAAAGACATGAGACATTAATTGTCATTTTATTTATGAAAATAATGGAAATTAGGAGGAAAGGAAGGTGAAAGGTCACATGTTGCACATGAGAAGGAAAATGAAGGAAAATAATGGAAAATTGAAGAAAATATAAGCCTCGTTAATAAAAAGGCTTATGAGGATCAATTGGTACCTTTTTTCAGTTTAGTTTTGGAGCTTTCTCTCTATTATCTCTCTCTTTCTCTCACTCTTGGACACTTATATTTTTCTTGGAGCACTTTAGCATTGGATCAAGAAAGAAAAGGAAGGACCAAGAAGGCAAAGATCGGGTAAGGAAGAGCACCATTTAGCAACGAAAACGAGATTATTTGTAGGTATTGATTTGCATGTGTGATTTCCTTGCTAGTTTTGGCATGCATGGTACATGCATGTGTGTATTTGGTTCTCTTGCTGTCAGTGGCATGGGTTTTTCCAGGTGTGACAGTGTTCTTCAACCTTGTTTTTCCATTTCCGGATAAACATGGTGCGATGGGTTCTCTTGTATTTGGTTGAGATGGATTGCTCAATGGTTTCTAAACTGAGTGAGGTGTTCTTTGAAAGAAAGAACACAAGGCCTAGGAATCCCTGGACTGGACTGGGATTATGGTAAAGCCAAATTTTGTGTGCCTTAGTGGGCCTAGGAATCCTTTACCGCTGAATGGCGGGATATACAGTAAAGGCTAGAGGCATGTGCCCTTTATCAAACCTAGGAATCCTTGACCAATGAATGGTGGGATATACGTAAAGCTTGGAGGGTGGAGTCTTGATTGGGCCTAGGAATCCTTGACCATTGTATGGTGGGATATATGGTAAAGCCTAGAGACTAGGAGACAGGAAAATTCGTCACGGTGTAGGTGGAGAAATCCGGTGGCATCCATGCTTGTTTAGGGCTTAGTGATCCGATATGGGGATTGCAGTAAAGCCCGAGGAAACTTGGTTTGGTTTGGTTTTGATTCCCACATTCATGCTTGGAATATGGCACGAGGGTGATTGGATGAAAGAAAGATTTAGTTAAGCCAATCTATGGTCGGTTGATTCGTGGAAGTTCTAAACCCGGTTGGCTTTTACATTCATTAATAATAGTTTCTTCTCCTTGGTATTTCTTGTGTAAATGTACTGACTTATTTGTGGATTATATGGCCGTTATATGCTTGTTATTTCTGTTGGTTATATGTTGGTTATGAGTATGTTTTATGACAAACTTGATGTATGACTCTCATCATGTTTTGATTAGTAATTGAAAGTACAATGAATATATGACCTAATAGATGATAATGTAACTATTGTGATATGACAACATGCTTCTTGACGAATCTTAGATAAGTATGAAACCCCTATGCTCAAATATGTTGTTATGACCTATATAATGCATATTTGTGACATGTTTGACGAAATGCCTGTCATGGCTAGTAGGTTTATAGTCAAGTCATTGATCAAGTGTTTGCATTAGTACATTTGTTCCAATGTTATTTATCATTTATGAAGGTTTCATGAAGTTATGGGCAGTGGCCAGAGTCCTAGCCTTAAAAAAGTGGCGCAAAATCCGTGGTCGTTGGCTCAAAACTAGCTAAAAAAGTCCACAGTCGCTGGCATGCCCGTGTTGTGGGAACAACTGGAAGGCCTCAGTCGCATGCATGGCTTGCCATGGGAGCGGTTGAGGGTTCAAATCAGTGAAATGTCAAGTTGCTTCACGGGTTGGTCACTGGAAGGGTTGGGTGGCTCTTGAAGGTTCTGTAGCATGTGTGGCAGGTCAGGTTGATTTGGTTTTGCCAGTTCCACTTCCTTAACTGTACACTGGGAGTTGAATCACATCATAGTAGCCTCTTGTCACATGTTTACCCTAATGGACCAATTAACTTGGGTAAATGTGGGAGGAGGGTGTTACAACAAATCACATGTTTGCTCCACTTTTAAAACCCCAAGAGTATTACCCAAATTTTCTTGCACACCTCATATCTCTTCTTGCTTGCATGGTTTTCAAATGCACTAATATATGCTTTATTTATAATGTTTCTATGTTCACTTATGGGGGTGACTTGTAAAACTGGCTGGGCTGACTTGTCATAATATTTCATATCTCCTCATTCCCACGGAGTTAGAAGGAGTGCTATACACCATTAGAAAACTCTCAGAATAAGATTCAGCTATATCTCCATGCTTCCATTTGAATTAGGTCTTTAGAGTAACAATGCCTTCAAAAATAGGGTATCGAAATCAGGCATCAAGAAAGCTGGGTATCCAACCAACATTTCCAACAATCTTCTTCTTGCAATCTTTACCTTGGACATTTGTAGTCTCCCCTTGTCTTTGACATCAATGACAAGAATATTTCCAACATAGAGTAGCTCTTTTTCTCTAAACCATCTCATCACAAGTCCTTAAAATCCTTTTAAATTCCAACAAGTCTTGATGCTCGATAATGAATAAGCAAAGAAGTAACAAAAGCTAAGCCTCGTATCTGTGCATAGAAATTGCAAAGAGGCTGAAGCACTGAGAACAAAACTCTTTCCCAAATATTAGGAGAACCCTTGAAGTTGAGCGTGGATCAAAGATGCTATCCTTTTTCCCTAAAGAAGGAGAATTTGCCTAAAAAAAGTATGAAAATCGACTCAAAATCATAGCATAATGAACCTTAAATATAAATGAGACCGAGAGATAAAGTTGAATTCATGAATGAATATAATCCATAAGTAACTAGAAGTTGAAATGCAGGATGCCAAATCTAGTGATAGAGCTCCACATTTTTGAATATTAGAAATTCACAAAGAAACTTAAATTCGAATATATTGGAGAGAGGAGCAAAACTAATGGAAACATAACCATTCCCAAGGATATAAAAGAAAGCCAAGGAGGAAAATAGTAGTCCAAAAACCAACTTGTAGGGAATTGGGCTAAAGAATTTAATACCTTTCCATCTATTTGAAATGCAACTTAGTACTATCCCATCTCCAATAGGATGGCGCGACTCCATACCTTTAAAACCAAATACTCCTGTAGTTTTGAGGATGTGTGAAATGATGAGGGGTTGCTTTGAGTTAAATGTTGAACCTTGACAATAATACTTACATGTGGGCACTGACACTTGATGATTAATTTGCCTTGTAACTATCATTTAAACAAAAGTCAAGGTATAAAATGGGTATATTGATGACCGTTTATTCATAAAACCCATATTTTGAACCTAATTGCCTTATTGGCCATTGCATTAACTTATTTGTTATTGTTGCAAAGAACTTGGTAGTATGCTATTTCTTGAATCTTTGAGGCTTCTTGTTGCATTTGACTTAGGATTGACTCTAATTTATAATCTGCTTGACCTTTCTTAATCATAACCTTAATAATTGTCGTGAAATGTCTTACTAAGAGAAATATTTTTTTTAACAACTAATCTTAATATTTAAAATAACAAGTAAGCTTTTACTTGTAAAAAACATTTTTCAATCTCTCCACTAGTACCATTCCCAAGATAAAATATGGTTTAATAAATTAGAAATTTTAGACTAACAAGCCATGGTATTAAATGTAATATGGTTACACTAAGAGAAATACTTTTTTTAACTGCTAATCTTAATATTTAAAATAACAAGTAAGCTTTTACTTATTAAATATAATTTTCAATTTCTCCACTAGTATCATTCCGAAAATAAAATATGGGTTAATAAATTAGAAATTTTGGACTAACAAACCATGATATTAAATGTAAATTATTACACCAATGAGCATGCCTATTTTAAATATAACCTAATAGAAATTTAACCTCCATAAAATATTTTTAATAATATATACAAATCAAATATCAAATTTATCTGAAAATAATTATACTCTTTAATTAATTAATATAAATCCTTTGCACTTTTAATCTTTACCCTGTTAATTAATTAATACAATTCCCTTCCCTTTTAATTAATTTGATTAAATAAAGAAAAAATGTCATAATACGTTTCTTACGCTGAGTTACCTTGAGAAATTAAAACGCTCCTCCGACAATTAAATCATAATAAATAAATAAAAAAATAGTCAGAAAATACCCTTTCTCGATTTCTTAATAAGGTCGACAACCTGCTCATCTACCTATCATTCATATTTCTCCGTTTTTTCTTCCCTTAGGATCAGTCATCTGTAGCCTGTTCTTTTCCAGACGGAGTAATTGGTGACCCTTTCTGCAGGTGAGTGCACATCCCTCTTCAATTTATTTTGCTCCGCTCGGGATCAAACGAAATTTTCGATTCATGTTTTGCGTCGACGTGGGTTCTGGTTTTTAGTAGAATTCGTTTATGGTGAAAAATTCTAGCGGTGGCCAGGGGCTTTCCTGCTAAGTTTAGTGGATTTTATGTAAACTAACGCTAGCATATTAGCAGAAGTAAGATAACGTCGGGTATCTCTGATAAAGCATGGTTGTTAGGGTTTGACCGGACGAATTAGGCCAAGGAGTTGTAAATTAAATATATTTCTGATATCCCATCTTCGCCCAATTGGTCAAGGGTAGAGAATAACACAAATTCTCATATGTTTGGAATCTTTCATGGCATTAAGAGACTGGATTTTGATTTGTAATTTCATTGGATGTTGAATTTAATTTATATACGAGATTGAATATTTACGGTACATTTATATTTATAAACATCCGCCAATACATAGTTTTTACATGGTATGCATATATGTGTGGGAGAGAGAGCGAGTGATGAGTACGGTCCAGGATGATCTGTCATAGCTGTATCTGATACAGATCCCGGTTGTATCCAAAACGTATCTAATTCTTATTCGGGGTGTGTATCCAAGTTGGATGGGTATCGGGACCGAATCTGTGTAGTATCAGAGCTTTCGTGCTCCCCTATCTGGTAAGCATATGGGTGCAATTTTAGTTACAAAATGAATTTATAATTTTAGTAATGATTGATTGGTCATTTTAGAAAAAATATTCAAATGACTTAAAACAGTAATGGCATTTAGACTTCGAGAAATTAAACCATGTTACAGTTGATATTAAGTTTAATAATACGGTTTTAATCAAATGCAACCGCCCAAGTTTTCTCCGTATACATTTGGTGCTAAATATTTTTTATTAGCAATTTACCAAAACCAATATTGCAAATATACAAGTACACCAACAAATCTTTAAAATTCTAGTAATCAGCCTGCATCATTGACTATTTCAGAAATTCCAGTTCCAGTTTTTGATATGCATCTAAAGACGCTTTTGGATGCCTTTGGTGATGTGAATCCAAGCACAGTGCATAAGGAAAATGAAGTTTGAATCTATGACCTGCATAGCAGCACGAACACCTTAGCAGTACGTTTGCTGACCAACAAGCTGCACCCTTGAGGGCTTGTGATTTTATGAGGAAAAAGTGACCATGGTACTGAAAACATTAAAAGTAGGCTCATTAATAAAAAAGGAGATCACATGAAGAGGGGTCAAATAGGGGACTCATCTCCACCCTTGATCTAATGGTTTGAGATTATATCTCAACCATTAGATCTTAGAAATAGGGTTTCTACCTCATGGGGAAGACAAAGGGAAGAAAAGGGAAAATGAGGCTGATTTTTCTCATGAGAAGATTGAGAAGAGGAGAGAACAACTGAAGGGAGGAAGAGTACTATACTTGGGAAGAGAAATCGAATCCTTGTAGAGGCTACCGGTTTGGTCTATCGCAGAGATACCTTGCACGAATTTCTAGTACGCTGCAACGTTCAAGTCGAGTTTGCAGTGGTGCTTAGCTTGAGATTGCAATTGTATTTTTCATTGTGATTAGACTTCAACTTAGACCGAGCTTTGTGGGAGAATTTAGGTAGTTTAAGCCTAAACTTCAACAGAAATTTGGGTCAAGAATTTCGGTTTAACAACTCTAGATTTGAGGTCGAGAATTTCGGGTTAGCAACTCCAGATTTGAGGTCGAGAATTTCGGGAGAATAGATCCCGTTCTGAGGTTGAGAATTTCGGGTGTGAGCAGACTAGAACAAAGGCCGAAAATTTTGTGTATGAACAAATCTATAATTGTCACTACTAGCGAATTTTTTGGAGGCTACTTCAATGAAGTTTTCAAAGGATTCAAGACTAAGTTTAAGGCTCAAATCTCAAGGAGAGTAACAACTATCTTCAAGCACTGAATTCGTGATTTTGGCACAGAGAACAAGTTAGTGTTTGAAACAAAAAAATATCAATTTGAGCTAAGGACTGTGTGGAAGCTTCAACTTACTTGTATTGTCACTGTGTTGACAACAAACCTACAAAAGGGAGATAAGTTAACCTTTCTCTATTGTACAAATTCCTTTAGAAGCAAAATAAATGCCTCCTAGCATTGGTTTTCCCCATTGTGGGGTTTTTCCCGAGTCTAGTTGACCAAAATAGTTGTGTTAAATTTTTGTGTGCTTGCTACCTTTCTAGTGTGTTAGCTGTGCAAAGAGAAATAGTAGAGTAGCTGTAATGTTTTATGTAAATGCAATTATTAGTCTCATATTTCATGATGGGTTTGGGCATTAAACCATGCGAAAGATAAAACTGGCTTGGGCTACAAGCTAAACACAATTTTCTACATGTTGTGTGTATATATGTGTTGGAAATAATGAGAGGGGTGAATTAATATTTCTTTTACAATTGTTACTTTACTAGCTTTAGATCACTTATAAACAGAACACAAAATGAACAATAGAATAAATTTTTTATTAATGAGAAATATCAAGGACTCCAATCCTCTTTTTACAATAATGTTTAGGGCTCCAACCCTAGATGAAAACACCAATCTCCAATCCACCAGGTTCCAACCTATACTTTTCCAAGCACCAGCGTAGACTTCACGAGGCTCCAACCTCTAGGGCTCCAACCCTATCTCCCACAAGACTCCAACCTTGTTTTTATGATGCTCCAACCTCTAGGGCTCCAATCCTTCTCCACTGGCACAGGCTCTAACTTGATCTTCTTGAGGACTCCTATCCTCTAGGGCTCCAAACCTATGCCCCAAGATGGGTTTAGCACCAATAGATTTGCCTTGAGATGGGTTTAGCACCAATACATTTGCCTCAAAGGATTATGACCCTATCATTCATTGCTGCCCTAAAAGGAAGATCAAGATTTATAATTTAAGTGGCCTAAATCCATGGATCCAAATCTCTCTTGAAAGAAAATTATATGAAAAGCAAAAATTGAATTTTTAAGGGTCTTAAGGTCTCTGCTAAGCAGGTTAATTTCATTCTCATTAGGTCGGTTTCGCAAAACTTTTTTTTTTGAAAAATATTTTATATATTTGCATGTTAAGAATCACAGGTTGGCTCCAGCAAATGTGCTGTCTGTTCATGGGTCAAGTTGGCTCCAGTATAGGTCGCTTCAATCACTATAAATATACCCAACTTGTAGGAAATTGTGGCAAGCAAGTGTAGATCATCTGAGGCAGAAACAAAGGCTAAGTAGTTCAAGGTCAAGTCCATCCTCATTAGGTCGGCATCACAAAACTTTTTATTGAAAAATATTTTATATAATTGCATGGCAAGAATCACAGGTTGGCTCCAACAAATGTTGTCTGTTTATGGGTCAAGTCAGCTCTAGTATAGGCCGCCTCATTCACTATAAATATTCCCAATTCGTGGGAAATTGTGGCAAGCAAGTTTGGATCATTTGAGGTAGAAATAAAGGCTAAGTAATTTGAGGTATGAGCTTAATAAAACATCTGAAGAAGGCCGGATCTGAAGAAGGATTTTATCTTGTTTTTATAGGTATAAGCTTAATAGAACATTTGAAGAAGGCTGAATCTAAAGAAGGATTTTATCTTGTTTTTAGTTTCTTTTTGTGGTGTTTTTTAGTGCTTACTTCACTGATGTTAAGGCATTATTTTTGGCCCTTTCTTTGAGGATTATTTTGGGTTTGTTGAAGCATTTCATGTAGAACAATTTCGGACTTGACTGAGGCATAATTTCACACTTCTCTGAGGCTTTTTGCGGCCTGATTTGATGCTTTTTGCTGCCTGATCTGAGGCTTTCTGCGGTTTGATCTTCGGCTTTCTACGGCTTGGTTTGAGGCCTTCTACGGCCTAGTCTAAGGCTTACTGCAACCTACCTGAGGTCTAGTTCGACTCTCCTTCTGAGGCATTTTACAAGGCAAATCTGAGGTATATTTAAGGTAGAGCAAGGCTATTCGTGGGTCCCTTTTCTAAGGTGTTTTGGGGCATCTTTTTAAGGCAAAACAAAGTTGTTTTGTGCACAGAGTAGACCTGTAGCAGACCTCATCTGTAGCAGCCCTAATTCAGAGACTGTTAAATTTCCATGGAATTTTGCAACCACTTAGATGAATATCTAAAAACTGAAATTAGTTTACTTTCACCATGATATAGAGTCTCTTAACAACTTATAAGCAACGAAATAAAAACATAGAGATAAAAACACATCACACAAATATTGACCCACTTTTCTCAGGAAACCCAACAGGGGAAACCTGCTTGCTTGATGTGGCTATTTTATTGATTGTCTTGGAGCAATTGAATCTATTACAAAACAATTTGTCTCTCTTGAGAAAACGTTTTGTTTCTCACAAACTCTCAACTTATACAATTGATCTCTGCTTCTCACAAACGTTCTTCTTCTGCTACCTCCTTGACTTGCTTTGCAAACCCTGGTAACTTGCTTCAGTTCTGCTCCTTCTTCCTTGCGCACTTGGCCTTCTTAGTCCTTGTGCTAGTCTCCTATTTCCTAGTGCATTCCAGGCCCTATTTCTTAGCGCACTTGAGATCCTATTTTTTAGGACCCGAACCCCACATGACCTGTGCACACCCAATCCTCCTAAATCCTAGTGCACTTGTGCTCCTATTCTTTAGGACACAATTCCTGTGCTCCACAATCAAGGCTCTCTCACAGTAACTCGTGAGCTCTGTCTTGTCACAATCCTTTGTGCACAAAACAATTGTGTTTTACTTGTGCCTTCGTCCTCTTTATTGTAGATTTGATCCATGCTAAATTAGGCTAGTTCAAATCTAGAACTCGAGTTGTGATAGTAAGTTAATTGAGAGTGTTACTCTCTCTCCTTCCAATCATTGCTGGAGTTGTTAACTCATGCTCTCTCCAATCAACACTAGGATCTAACCTGCTCTTCCTTCAATCAAGACTGAAGACTAACTCACTTTAACTGGACTGATAATTGCCACCTCGTTCTGTAGTCAAATTGATGAAGACTTCACTTAACTGAAGCTCCAACTCTACGCATGCTAACTTGATTATTCTGGTAAATTGGAAAAAAAAACTCATCCTAACTGAAGTCTAACTCAGGAGGATAACTCAAGGTCTTCAATAGCGAAGGCACAAGCCAAAAGACCTTACTTGCTACATTTTCAATAGAGACTAGTTTGAAAAATGCGAAGCAAGAGATTCCTATGACAAGGTTCCTTATCTGAGTGTCAAAGGCAACTTAATGCAAGTTTGAAGAAGGTGCTTGAATTCTTTGGCGCAGAATTTTGTAGTAGATCTTGGAGCAACCCTGGACCAAGCTTTGATGAGCAGATCTTGAAGATTTGTAGTAGATTTTGGAGAAGCCTTGGACCAAGCCTTTCTCGAGTAGGCCTTGAGAGCAGATCTTGAATTTGTTGAATACCTCTTTTGGAAGCAAACTTTGAGGCAAGCTAGGGTAAGATCACTTGTGGGTTTGATGATCTAAGGTATGCACTTCTTAAGATGAACTATTGATATGACAAGGAGCAGAATTTAAGTTGTTTGAGTGTTGTTGTAATTGGACCATTATCCTTGGTACAGAAGCCTAAGAAAATCTTATTTTATCTTTTATTCTATAGGTTGGCAGGGTGGTGTTAGGGAAGGAAGTTGTAGCTTCCTTCGTAATAAAAAAATATTGTACACACACACACACACATATCTTGTGTTCCTTTAATGTGATAGTTAATCGTTGTGATACTTAAATTGTTGAAAGTTACAAAACACTGATTCACCCTGCCTTTTAGTATTTCCAACCATTGGTATCAGAGCAAGTTACCCTCTAACAATCTAATCATTAGAGGGAAGATAGTGAGTAGATATGGAAATGGAAGACATCTCTTCAAGAATAATTCCGGTGTTTGATGGAAATGATTATCCATTGTCTAATCACTGGGGGGAAGATTGTGAGTAGATATGGAAATGGAAGGCATCTCTTCAAGAAAAATTCTAGTGTTTGATGGAAATGATTATCCACTATGGAGCAGTTGCATGGAAACATACTTGAAGGCTTTAGGAGTGGATGTTTGGCTCTCCATCATCAATGGCTACAAAGTTCCTAAAAATTCTCCTATTGATTTAGATGAGAAGAAGTTGTTTTGCTGCAATTCAAAAGCTTTTCATGCCATCAAGGGTGGATTGTCAAGAGCCGTTAAGTCCAAGGTGATGTCTTGCACGACAACTAAAGAAGTTTGGGATAAACTTAAAGCTTTGTATGAAGGTGATGATAAGGTCAAGCAGGTCAAACTTCAAAAATATAGAGCTCAGTTTGTAAATTTGAAAATGGATGAAAAAGAAGATATTGCGACCTATTTGCTCAGAGTAGATGAAGTTGTCAAGCCCATTAGAGGATTAGGAGAACTTAAAGATCCCTTGATCATACAAAAGGTCTTGCAATTGCTTCCCTTGAGATACAATGGCAAGGTACCTGCCATAAAAGAAACCAAGGACTTGACTAAGATGGCAATGGAAGAATTACGTAACACTCCCACAACACACGAAAGAAGAAGAATAGATACATAAGACATACCATCAACCAAAGAAACAACTTCAAAGCCATAAGGAAGACAAGAAACAAAGGATTCAAAGGTCGAAGGAACTCCAGAGAATGATTCAGATGTAGAAGAAACAAATTTCATTAAGAAGTTGAAAAGGGGAATTTAAAAACACAAAGGTAAGTTACCTTTTAAATATTTTGAATGTGCAAGAATAGGTCATTATGTTAAGAGACGTCCTTTTAAGGAAACTAAAAGCTTTCACAAAAAAATCTTTATTCTAAAGAGGACAACAACTCTTTAGAAGAAAGTGATACAAAATAATTCGATGCAAGAGAAGCTCTTTTCATAACCCAAAAAGAATTGAGGAAACGATGAAGATCTAGATAAAGAAGAATGAAGTAGAGTGTAAGAAGCTTGAAGAGGAAGTTGTAACATTGAAGGCTGAAGTTGATAAACTTAACAAGAACTTGAACGACTCTTTAGTGTTGGATAACATTTTTAGTTGTCAAAGATCTCCAAGTGATGAAACAGGCTTGGTTCTGAAGGCACTTCTTCAAACAAGGAAGGCACAAGCTCCAAGCCTTTGAGGGAGGAAATTAAAGGGGAATTTAGACATGCTACTACTTCAAGAAGTTCTGCTGATGTTCCCAAGAACACCCAAGATCAGCAATGGAATGAACGACTTTCAACATAGAAGAACTTCAGAAGATCATGCTGCTCTTCTAGGTATGAAAACATTTTTCTTGGTCGTTGTTACTCCTACAAAATTTTTGGGCATAAAGCAATCCATTGTTAAATCAATACAAGATACAATAATACAAGTAGGAATGATTATGGAAGGAACTGATCAGAAAATATTCATAGATCTACTAATAGAAACTACAATCCATTTGAACCACTAATGAATCAAAATATTGTGTGCTATAAATGCAATAATTTTGGTCACAAGGCATAGGGTTTGTTGAAATTTGGTACCGGAGGACAGGTGGTTCCCTAAGGCTTTGATCTTTGGCCTAGGGAAAAGTGTCCAAAAGAATTTAATTTTTCTCCTAAAGTGACTATATAATTTATAAAGTCAAATCTAATTTAAAAGTGACTTTAAGTGATAAAGTTACTAAAGTCTAATTTTAAAGTGACTTTAATAAAGTCAATGTAAAATTAGAAAGGAAAAGTGACTTTGGAAATAAATGACTAAGTGGGTCTTTATTAAAGTGGGGTGAATTAAAAAATAGAAAGTGAGATTTAAATGAGCATTTAATCTTAGCCCTAGATCTCAATCTATTTCAGCCATTGGATTTAGGGATCACCCAAAAGTCACTTTGGGTTAGATTAAAGGAGGAAAAGGTCATTCATTCTTCCATGAGCAGATTGAGAGAGAGAGAGAGCAAGAGAGCAAGGGAGATTTTTGAGCAGGAGGAGAAGGAGGCAGCAGCTTGACACACATTCCAAGGCTGTTTACAGCAGTTTGGAGTAGGACCATACAACAGATTTCTTGCACAAAAATCGAGGACCGTACAATAGATTTTCTGCACAAATCGAGGGTCGTACAATTGATTTTTTTTGCACAGAAATCAAGGTCTGTATAGCAGGCCGTACAATATGTACAACAGTTTTCTAGTTGGTTGTGTGGCACGAAAATCGAGATAAGTTGTAAAATTTGCTTGCTGATTTTCGCTGAATATTTCTCACTGTAAAAAGGCATTTTTTTTCAGAAATAAGAAAGAGCTCTCGAACTGGTTTTCCCCAAGAGTTGTAGGGGGTTTTTCCAGGGTCACATTGACCAAAAATCACTGTGTTCAAATGTGTTTAATGGCTGTTTGTACCTGCTGATTTTTTTATTTCTGCATTTTCCAGCATTCTGTAAAATTTCCAGAATTTGTGTTTTTTTATTTTTATTTATTTATTTTTATTTATTTTCAGCTGTTGAATGTATGGATATGGGAAAGGGCATTTAACTATTTTGGAGAAATAAAGTGAAACTGAAAACCGGGGTGGGAAATGATAAATTTTTACAGGATTGTAGGCTTGAAAATGCTCCAATCATGTGCTACAAATGCAATAATCTTGATCACAAGGCACAAGATTGCAGGCTTGAAAATACTCCAATCATAAAGACAAAAAAGCCATCAATGGAATAGGAATGGAAAAAAAGGAAGATTGTAACTTAACATTGATCACTGAAGATAAAGAAGATGAATGGTACATAGATAGTGGATGCTCGACACATATGGCTGGAGATCGAAACAAATTTGTCAACATAAAAGAAAAGAGGGGTAGTGTTGCATTTGGAGATAACTCTTCTGTCAAGATAGTTAGAAAAGGTGTAGCAAATGGAAGTGAACATATGAAGGAACAACATGTTTTGCTACTTAAAGATTTGAAGCACAATCTTCTCCGTGTTGGCAAGATGTGTGATCAAGGGTATAATCTCTTGTTTGACTCTCAGAAGTGTGAAATCAAAGAAGAAGACTCAGGAAGATTGTTGCAACAGGCACAAGAAGACCAAACAACAGATATGTTCTAGACCAAGCAAAGTGGAAGAAAATTGCAGCTAAGGAAAAGAGTTGTAAGAACGACAAAGAGGGGAAGGATAAGAAGACACAAGTCATGCTAAGTGCCAAATGTTCAGGAGGAGCAACCCTAAAGACATTAGTCACCTTTTGCCATTGATGTCAACAGGGGAGAGAAAAGGAAGTGTAGCATGGAGACAAAGGAAGTGAAGCATGGAGATAAGGGGAGCATGATGACTGGGGGAGCATAAGTGTTGACATCAATGATAAAGGGGGAGATTGTTGGAAAGTTTGTCATTGATGTCAAAAGGTGAATGGCCCAACAATGGTTTGATGATTTGCATGCACAAATTAAGTAATTTTGATTGCAAGGACTTGCTAGTTTGGTATCTCTTGTCTCGCCAATTTATTTGATAGGTGGCACATTTTGTGGGTACTCCTAGTTGGAGAGATATTAATTTTTGAAGATTGATGCCCCAAGATGGGTTTAGCACCAACACATTTGCCCCAAAGGATTATGGCCCTATCATTCATTGTTTCCCTAAAAGGAAGATCAAGATTTATAATTTAAGTGGCCTAAATCCATAGATCCAAATCTCCCTTGAAAGAAGATTATATGAAAAAAATTGAATTTTTAAGGGTACTAAAGTCTCCTATAAGCAGGTCAAGTTCATCCTTATTTGGTTGGCTTGACAAAACTTTTTATTTGAAAATATTTTATATATTTGTATAGGAAGAATCACACGTCAGCTCCAACAAATATGGTGTCCATTCATGAGTCAAGTCGGCTCCAGTATAGGCCACTTCAATCACTAGAAATATACCCAACTCTTGGGCAATTGTGGCAAGCAAGTGCGGTTCATCTAAGGCAAAAATAAAGGCGACGTAATCTGAGGTCTGAGCTTAATAGAACATTTGAAGAATGCCGAATCTCAAGAAAGATTTTATCTTGTTTTTTGTTTCTTTTTTCTGGTGGTTTTTAGTGCTTACTTCATTGATGTTAAGGCATTATTTTTGGCCCTTTCTTTGAGGATTATTTCAGGTTTGTTGATGAATTTCTTGTGGAACAATTTTGGACTTGAATGAGGCATAATTTCACACTTCTTTGAGGCTTTTTGGTGCCTGGTTTGATGCTTTATGCTACTGGATCTATAAGGCCTTCTGCAGCCTTGTTTGAGGCCTTCTGCTGCTTGGTCTGAGGCTTACTACAGACTACTCGAGGCCTAGTTTGATCCAAATGGATCTGAGAGAACTCTCTAAGTCTTCATGAAACTTTTGAAAATCGTGCCCAAGGCCCAAAATCCTTTAAAGGATCGGAAATATCGCAAAAGGGATGCTTTTAGCATGGCGGAGAAACCCTTCAGAATGAAGAAAAACACTATCAGGAGGCCCAAAAATCGTGAAATTGTGAATAAAACAGAGTATGGAGGCATGGAACAACAGATGCACAGGTGCTGTCAGATCTGGCTGATCAAAAGGTCCAGATTTGATCGGCAATCACAATCGGGACTTGCAAAACAGGGATATCAACGCTCAACACACATATATGGTGACAATGAATTGGCAGAGTTAATATGGACCGTCGATCAAGCGCACAGATTGACGACCCATATTACATCGCCAGTTCGCTATCGGAGGATGCAACGGAGCACTTACGACGGCACAAGGGTTAATGCGATAAGCGATTGCGATACATCGCATTGGAACTGTGTAGAGGAGCGGTTACAATCGACAGAGGTCATATGCGATATCGCGTCGGAACATAGAGCGGAGCCGATATCAATACACCAAGCAACAACTGGATGCGATAACATTATAAAGGGAATTTAATACAATTTCAAGTCCATAACAGAGCCCTTTTAATGTATTTTCGCGATTTTCGTGCATTCCCAAAATACAAAGGAATGGTTCCTCCCGATATGCGATAGCGACCTGTGGGGGGACTCGATAGGGGAATGAATCATATTTAAAGGACTTTGAAGTTCGGCATATGGAGTTTTGGCAGACTTTCTTTGTTAAAATGTATTTTTACTAAAAAAACAGGGTGTGGCCGTTATAGGTGTTTCAGAGGCCCGAAGCACTCTAGCGCTGCAGAATGGGTGGCCACCTCCTCTCCATGCGTTAGGCAATGATTGTATAACGCTGGAGAGGGATTCAAAGCGTTCAAGAGGCCAGGGAGACTAAGAGCCGAAGATGTGAAACGAACAAGAAGCACGGTTGGCTTTAAAAGCCACAGATAGAGAGCATAATGGAGAGAGCAGTATTCAGGCAAATGCCGAGACAGAGTTTAGGACAGAGAGCATTAGGGGAGTTTGTGTACTCATAGAGAACTTGAGAGGTTCAAGTAAGCTCTTATTATTGTATTTTTGTTTGTGTGTGAGGATCAAATTGAGCTCACTGTTGTAAACAAAACTCTACTTGAAGACATAATAGAGAGGCCACCACTGAAGGCTGGACGAGGAGATGTAGCCTAGTAGTATTGGGTGAACTCCTTATTAAATTTGCTGTGTTTTTATGTGTTTTATCTATTATAGTCTTTAACTGCTTTAAAGTCTATGTATTTCGCAATCTGATCGATCCATTGCATAAAATAACATAGGCACATCCATGCTCATAAGTCTGTAATACCTTATTGTTGTCTTTGACCTCATTATTAGATCAAGTGGTATCAGAGCTTTAGGTTTCTAAGGTTAGACAAGCTTGTGCTGGACTGTCT
The DNA here is from genome assembly GCA_000404065.3 of Pinus taeda. Taxonomy (NCBI): domain Eukaryota; kingdom Viridiplantae; phylum Streptophyta; class Pinopsida; order Pinales; family Pinaceae; genus Pinus; species Pinus taeda. The sequence continues at coordinate 48,749 of APFE030788092.1, forward strand.
GTGTATGATAACTAGATCAAAGCTTAAATTAGGAGGAGGATTGGTTGAAATTAACCTAGAAATTGGTAGAGTCTATCCTAGGAGGAAAATGTCAGAAGAAATCCCCTTGGAATCAGACGCTCAGTTCATGGACAGTTTCATGACCATGAGAGCCATGGTAGAAGAAATGTATAGAGAATTTAAGAAAGGTCAAAATGAAGATTCTTTCACTTCCAAACAAGACAAAGGAACAAAAGAATCTCTTATAGATGGCCATTCTGAAGGCAAAGGGAAAGGAAAAGAGGTTCCTCTGCCCACACCTCCTGATAGCCTTGAAACTAAAAAGAAGAAAACATCTTTGATTAAATTAGATGTTAAATTTGATTTGCCTGTTTATGATGGAGAGTTGAATGCAAAGAAGTTAGATAACTGGATTAGGCAGATTGATGTGTATTGCAGGGTGCAAAATATTGACTCACACAGGAGTAAAATTCAGCGGGCCAGCCTACGCCTTAGAGGAATTGCCTTGGTATGGTGGGAAGGCAGGATACACGCTGACTTGAAGAAGCATGGTAAAATTCTTTTTGTCTAGAGTGAATTTGTTTCTGCAATTAAAAAACAATTCTATCCACTAACTTATATGCAACAAGCTATGATGAGTTGGCAAACTCTTCGCCATTTCCTATAGTGCTGAAAATAAGTATCAACTTGTTAAAGATGGAATCGAATATATTGTAAGAGCTCATAAACTCAAGAATAATTATACTCTCATAAACTCAGGGTAGATGAAAAGAATTGTAAATTCATGCAAGCAATTTTTACTGATGGTTGTAAAGGAAAAGAAACATGATAAAACCAATGTATTTGAAGGTTGTGATGCCAAACAACACGCTGATTTAGAAAAAGTTGTTTTAGAATATGATATCTTATTTCAAGAACTTGAAGGTCTGCCACCAAAGAGGAAAATTGTACATGATATTAATTTGCAGCAAGATGCTCCATTACCTAACATCGGAATGTACAAGTTATCCGCTTTAGAGAATGCAAAAATCAAGAAGCAGGTACAGGAGTTGCACGAGAAAGGGTTCATAAGACTAAGCACATCGCCGTGCGGATACCCAATAGTGTTGGTAAGAAAGAAGGACGGTTCGTGGAGGATGTGCATTGATTACCGAGCACTGAATAAAATAACGATCAAGAATCGTTATTCCCTTTCTCGCATTGATGATCTATTGGATCAGCTGAAAGAGGCTGTTTACTTTTCCAAGTTGGACCTACGTAGTGGTTACCATTAGGTCAGAGTAGCAGAGCAAGATGCATGGAAGACTGCTTTCAAAGCGAAGCAAGGGCTGTATGAATGGCTAGTTATGCCTTTTGGCTTAACTAATGCTTCTGCCACTTTCATGAGAGTAATGAATGATGTACTCAGGCCTTTTATTGATGATTTATAATTGTATATTTGGATGACATTTTTGTATTTAGTAAAACATGGGAAGAACATTTGAAGCATGTAAAGCAGACTCTAGATGTTTTAAAGCAAGAAAATCTTTATGTTAAATTATTAAAATGTGAACCTTGACCAAAAATCACTATGTTTAAATGAGTCGAATCGCTGTTTGTATGTGCTGATATTTATTTCTACATTTTCCAGCATTCTGTAATATTTCCAGAATTTGTGTTTTCAGCAAAATTTATTTTCTAGTTGTTGAATGTATGGATATGGGAAAGGGCATGCATTTATCTATTTTGGAGAAATAAGGTGAACTGAAAACTGGGGTGGGCAATGAGAAATTTCTACACAGTTTACAATGAAGGCTTTGGTAAGAATATCTGCAACCTGCTCATCAGTGGGAATATACTCAAGCTTCACAGCTCCCTTCTGAACATAGTTTCTGATGAAATGATATTTGATCCTGATATGCTTTGACCTGTCATGAAATACTGGATTCTCCGTGAGTTTAATGCAACTCTGATTATCACAGTAAAACACTGAAGGTCTCAA
>APFE030788094.1:0-10189 GCA_000404065.3 Pinus taeda
AGAATCTGTGGAAAGAAAATCTTCATGGGAAGCACCATCAAACAATTCCAATAGGAATCCAAACTTCAGGAGGAACCTAAACCTTGGGGGCAGCAAAGCCAATAATGATCCTGAAATAAGACCACCATTTCAGGAAAACTATGCCGAGACCTCCACATCTGAAGAACAAACAGAAGACACTCATATCCACCTAATGGGGCTTGACAATAAGCATCAAGTTTGTTTGAGTCAAGAGGATCAAGATGAGGAGGATAGTAAACAGTTTCAGACTAGTTCAGGGGAATCATTTGATTTCAAACAAGGCTATGACACTGTTGTTTATGAGGTGCATAAACAGTACAAGTTAAGAAGTAGGACTGTAAATGTAACACAACCTGATAAAACAAAAGATAAACTACAGCCCAAAAGTGCCATAGTTGTGGAACCAAAGAGCACAACTGATTCACCCACATCAGAAATAACTATTGAAGATGTCACTGAACAAACACCAAATTCACCACCTTCACCATTTGAACAGTCTAAACCAAACAAGGGGCCCTAAGAGGTAATCAACAAGCATAAACCCCAAAATCAGGAACAAACCTCAGCAGATAAAGAAAGCAGGCTCACCCATACTACTAAAACACAAGCAGAAAAACCCTTTGATCTGGAAACCGAAATTGGGAAATTAAAAATAACCATACCTCTGGCAGAGCTAGCCAAAAATGAGATCTATAAACAACAGATTCAAAGATCTCTGCAACTCACCCATAGCAAAAGCAAAGATAATGTGGACAATGTCAATGTGTTGGATGACACCCCTGAATTGCTTTTTGGCCCAGAGGTTGATGGAAAGGTAGCAGGCTCAGGAATCCTACCCTTTTATGTCAGCCTGCATGTGCATGACAAAATACTACACAATGCAATGTTTGACTCAGGTGCATCTCACAACTTAATGCCAAAATCAGTGATGGAAAGGCTAAATCTGGATATCACTAGACCATACAAAGACCTCTACTCATTTGACTCCAGTCAGGTCAAGTGCTTAGGCCTAATAAAAGACCTATGTGTGTCCTTAGTTCAGTATCCAAATAAGACAATCCTAATGGACATAGTTGTTGCTGATATTCCACCTAAATATGGAATGTTACTTTCAAGATCATGGGGAGCTAAGATTCAAGGGTCTCTCCAACTAGACATGTCTTATGCTACTATTACAGTCTTTGGTCAACCCAAGAGATTGTACAGAGAGTCACTAATGAAATAAATGGTCAGTAGTACAGAGAAGCCTCAAAACTTTCCCATTTATGCTGTCCACTCTGACATAGACTCATACATTCTTTACAATGATAGTAAAAACAGCTACACTAATGAAAAGGCTCATAAAATTGAAACAAATCAAACGACTGAACAAGAAGATCCTGATATTCAAGCACAAACTGAATCAAACAAAGGCAATATTCAAGACCACAAAGCAAACAAAGGTGAAATCACCATAGTAGAACAAGACAATGAAAAAGGGACCCTTCTTGAAAACAAAACAATCCCACCAAGGGAGAAGGATGTCAAGCGCAACAAGCCAAATAATCAGCCTATACTCAAACTCACCAATTCATCCCACACAGACCCCATTCAAAACCCCCTAAAAAAGGAAACTCTATGGTTCCTAGAATTTGATGGATCAGTTAACAAGCTAGGGGCAGGAGCAGGAGTATGGGTGCACAATAAAGAGAATAGCCATGCAGAGGGAAGAGCCTACAGACTAACCTTTAGATGTACCAACAATATGGCTGAATACGAGGCCCTTTTACTAGGCCTTAAATTGATAAAATCCCTGCAAATCACTATAATATCTATCCTAGGGGATTCAGACTTGGTCATCCAACAAGTTAAAGGCAATTTTGTTACAAAAGACAACAGACTTAGGTCTTACAGGGCTGTTACCACAGAGTTACTCAACTCCCTTGTTGAGTTCCAGATTACTAAAATTCCCAGGGCCCAGAACCTGCATGCTCATAGATTAGCCATGTTTGCAAGTACTTGCAAGCTACCTTTTGACCCCCATCACCGTTTCACAGCCGAGGTAAAACACAGACCATCAGTGCCAAATAACATAAAGGACTGGCAAGTATTTGACAATGATACACAAATAAAAAACTTTCTGAATTTGCAGGAAGAATTTTCAGGCCTCAATATAGATATTGAGCCAGCAAGTCAATCACAAATACTTCAGTCAGCAAGTCAATCGCAAATACATAGTTTAAATAACAGCCAAGTACTCTCACCCAAAACAGTCTATCAATTGCTAAATCCTACAATTTTCAACCAGGATAACATTCAAGAAATCCAACAGATGGAATATGAGCAGATACCAGAGGATGAAATTGAAATGATACAGCTAAAGAACAACCTTCTGCCCATAGGCTTAGCTCCTTTGGAAGATATGTTTGATTCTAATGATGTCCCCAATAAACCAAAAATTGAACCCCTAAATACTGCCATTGAAGAACATAATATAGGGACAGTCCAACAGCCCAAAATCATAAAATTATCTGCTGCACTACCTCCTGACCAAAAGCCCAAATACGTTGACCTGTTTAAAGAATTTCAGGATGTGTTTGCATGGAGTTATGAGGACCTCAACTCCTATGACACCTCTGTAATACAACACACAATCCCACTCAAGCCAAATCAGAAGCCCTTTAAACAAAAACTGAGGAGAATAAATCCCATGCTCCTCCCAGCAATGGAGCAAGAAGTCCAAAAGATGTTTAAAGCAAGCATAATAGCACCAGTCAGATTTTCTGATTGGATCTCAAACCTAGTTCCCACAAGGAAGAAAACAGGTGAAATCAGGCTCTGTGTAGATTTAAGAAACCTCAACCAAGTGTCATTGAAAGACAACTACCCCCTACCTAAAATGGACCACATTTTGCAGAGAGTAGTAGGGTCTTCAAGGATTTCCTTGTTGGATGGCTTTTCAGGCTTCAACCAGATTTTGGTCCATCCTGATGATCAAGACAAAACCGCATTCACAACCCCATGGGGAACCTTTAAGTATGTCAAAATGCCTTTTGGTTTGAAGAATGCAGGGGCCACATTCCAAAGAGAAATGGATATTGCTTTTGCCAAAGAAATTCATGACTTCCTAGTCATCTATTTGGATGACCTTACACCATTCTCCAAATCAGACCAAGAACATATAAATCATCTCAGACAAATCTTTCTAAAGTGCAGAAAATATGGAATATCCTTAAATCCCAAAAAATCTATTTTTGGTCTAGAAGAAGGAAAGTTACTAGGTCATATTATCTCCAAAAATGGCATCAGAATTGATCCAGACAGAATCCAGGCCATTCAACACATGCCCCATCCCAGAAATATAAAGGAATTACAAGCCTTTCTAGGGAAAATCAACTTTTTAAGAAGATTTATCCCAAATCTCGCAGAGCTTAGCAGACTGCTTAACAACATGCTGAAAAAGGATTCCAAAGTTAAATGGACAGTAGATGCTAAACAAGCCTTTGAGAGCATCAAATTTGCTCTTACCCAAACTCCTGTCCTAACTAGCCCTCAATTTGATAGAGACTTCATCATATTCTCCTTTGCTTCTGAACATACAACTGCTGCAGTTTTGCTTCAAAAAGATGATCTAGGAAATGAAAAACCCATAGCCTTCTTTAGCAAAGCTCTAAGAGATGCACCCCTCAAATACCAAATCATGGAAAAACAAGCCTATGCCCTGGTCAAAGCCATAAAAGACTTTAGGATTTATATCCTTTATTCCCACATAATTGCCTATGTACCAAGCCCAATTGTCAAAGATATACTTACACAAGAGAACTTAGAGGGCAGAAGAGGCAAGTGGATAGCAAGTATTTTGGAATTTGACATAGAAATAAAGCCTACTAAACTCATAAAGGGGCAGGGTTTAGCCAAACTGATGTCTGAAACAAACTTCCAAGCCCTTGACATTAACCAACTAGACAGTGGACAGGAGCTGGCGACTCCAAAGATCAATGTAGCCTTTGAGCAATCCCCTTGGTATTTTGATATCTGTTATGTGTTGCAAAACCTGTGTGCTCCCCCAGGACTGTCTAGAACTAAGAGTAGGTTTGTCAAAATGAAAGCCTCAAAATTCTGTGTCATGGAAGAAAATCTACTTTGCAGAAACCATGAGGGCATCTTGTTAAATTGTCTGATTGAAGGTGAAGCCAACAAGATCATGAAAGAATTTCACGCAGGAGAGTGTGGTGGGCATCTTTACTGGAAATCCACTGTAAAAAAAATACTAAGAGCTGGATATTACTGGCCCACTATCTTTTCTGATGTCAAGAGATTTACCACTGCATGTCACAAATGTCAAGTGTTTGAGGGAAAGAGACAATTGTTGCCTCTACCCCTAAGGCCTATTGCAACAGAGAAACCATTTCAGCAATGGGGCTTGGATTTCATTGGTGAAATCAATCCCTCCTCTTCAGGCCAGCACTGGTGGATTCTAACAGCAACAGATTACTTTACAAAGTGGATTGAAGCAATCCCATGTAGACAGGCAAATGACTCTACCATCATACAATTCCTGGAGACAAACATTCTGGCTAGATTTGGATGCCCTAACAAAATAATAACAGATAATGCTGATACCTTTAGATCTAAAAAAATGGTCAATTTCTGTCATAAATTTCATATTACTTTGGGCCACTCTACTGCATATTATCCCCAGGGAAATGGCCTGGCAGAATCCTCAAACAAAAGTTTGGTAAATATGATCAAGAAAATATTAGAGGAGAACAAGAAAAATTGGCACAAGAAACTAGTCAATGCATTATGGGCAGATAGATTAACAACCAAAAGATCAATTCGGGTCAGCCCATATGAGTTAGAGGCTAAATTCCCTTCATCATTAGGAATCCCTGCTATGAAGATACTCGAGGAGTGCCAAGCTGAGCCAAATGACATGCAAAGAAGGATCAATCAGATTATATGTTTGCAGCAAACCAGAAAGGAAGTTTATAACAGAGTCCAAATTTTACAAGAAAAGCTAAAAAAGGCATTTGACAGAAGGACTAAAGCAGAGGATTTCAACATAGGTGACAAAGTACTCAAGTGGGATTCAAGGAGAGAAAGCAAGGGTAAGCATGGAAAATTTGACTCCCTGTGGAGAGGACCATTCCTAATACAAGCAGTACAAGGAAACAATACCTATTTTCTGCAAAATCTGGACAAAACTGACTTAGAGGAAGGGCCTGTCAATGGCAGGATGCTCAAGCACTATTTGGACTACCTTCCATGAATAGAGCTGACCTGTTTTTGTACATAGTTTGTTGTATATAATGTGGTATATATTGTCGTTTTGAGGCATGAAAATAAGATCATTTTTGAGAGGCATTGCAAATAAGGAATAGGATGGAAAGACATTCTGTATTTCAGTACATCGTATATTTTGAGAAATCCAGGGTGATAAAGCTCCAAAGTTTCAAAGCAATAGCTAAAAGGCCTAGGCATACTGACCTGCTGTTCTTGGCCTTTCAGGAGGAAAGACCATCCCCATGTGGAGTCACTGTTGGATACCTATACCAATAGGTTTCATATTTCATGATTGGATATCAAAGATCCAAATATGCTCTGCTTTGATAAATGCAAAGATTCCATATTTCCCTAACAAGACAATGTCTGCCTCAGTTTTGATGAGAACTCAATTTTGATGGGTGGTCCAACAGTCTAAACTGGATCATGCCATGTTTTCAATTTCCATGTTGTAGAATAGAGAATGAAATCTGTCCAAACTGTTTAAACTTGGCAGATCAGTAACTAGGTAGAGAAGCTAAGGTTCCCAACTGCTTAATCTGGGACCTTGGAAGGAATAAGGGTTGCATTAGATAGGGAATGAAAGCAAAAAAGCCAATGAAAAGAAAAGGCATTCAAAGGGTTTGCAAGTCCAAGTGCACCCTACAAGAAGGAATAAAAAATGTTAGGTGAACTAGTTGGGTAGGTAGATGGGGTTGCAGAAAAGTTGTCTCTTTCAAGACCAAAGTTGCTGAAACATCTACAAGAAAAGCAACACACTGGAGCATGACTAACTCCTTTGTTTTCATTTGTATATTACTCCTTACTAACACCCCTTCATCTACTGGTTTAGGCAGCAAACTCAAAAGTTTTGTCATGATGCTAATGGCCTTCAAAAGCCACACTTTTTGTGTAAAAATCTTTTCATTTTCATCTACTCTTGATTCCAAGTTATTTTCAAAGAAAACTTGGTTGAATCAGCCCTCACTCATGTCTCTTCCATATTAACAACTAACTCTACTATTTAGCTCCTTATACCCCTTTATCCCTAGTATTATAGACACCATGGTGTATAAACCCCACAATGCATAAATATCCCCTCCTTGGCACTCTAGCCATAATATTCTCTCCCTGGGACTTGATTTGACACCTGGTCAAGGTCGAGAACCCATGACTCACCTTTTGCTCCACCTCAAACCAATTTCCCTACCCAAAAGTTCCATTTAACCTTGGAAAACCTTGGGAAAACCTTGAGAAAACTTTGAAAAAACCTTGAAAAACCTTTAAAGACCATAAAAATCACCCAAAGGGTGGAAAACATTATAAAATCATCCTTCCCCCGCTTTATCCTAAGGTCGGGGGGTTATTTACCCTTTCACGTTGCATAAAACCCATTTGACCCTTTTTCTATAGTTTGCGCCCTCATAAAATATTTTTGCCCGAACTTTATACAAAACCCGCAAATTGCTCGTATTTCGAAGGTTGGCGGACCGAAATGTTTTGGTAAAAGAAACCATTGAAAATTCTCCAAAGAAAGCAATTGGCGCGTGGAGGGTCCCGCAGCCACGTTTGCAAAGAAAAATCATTGTTTATTGCCCGCCCAGGAACAGTTACAGATCGTGCAGATTGCCCGCCCGATGACCGTCAGATGGCGTCGGGTCTAGATCTACTGCTGACGTTGATATCGGGCAATCCCGACGTCCGCAGGTTAACCAAAGGAGGAGTTACAATTCGCGCAAGTTGGGCGCCCGACAACCGTTGGATCGCGCACCTCCAGATCTACGGCCCACATGGATATCGGAGCACCCTACGTGTTTGACAGATACCTTCCGATATCTGTCAGATGCTTGCGTCAGGCCAGCATCATGCCAGGACACATGTCATTCCCTGATTGCATCGGAGCAACGCCTAACACTTCGTTCACCGTACAGGGCCTGTTCCGATATTGCGACACCTGTCCCGCCCACGTCCTCGCCCTGCTGCCGTGCACGTCACCGCCACATCCGATCACCTCATCCCTCATTCGTCCACCTGGCCGCCACCTCATCACCCCCGTGGACCTGTCATTCACTGCCACGTCACCCCATGACATCATGCTGACGTCATCCAACCCGGTCCCCCATGATGACATCATCCAAAAAGCGCGCCAATAAAGCCAAAAAAGCCATATTTTCGCTATTTTTCGCGATTTTTTCATATTTTTTGGAAATTTCGCTGTTGAGCTATCTGCATGAAATTCACGACGCCTGCAACCAGCCAGCCTGCAACCAAATTTCAAAGAGCCCAGCGCGCAAACCCAGCTGCATTCTTCACTCCACGCCATTGTTTAACAGGTATTTGAGCCTCGACCTCCTGTGAACTGGTTTTTCTAAAAATTTCTTGTAAAAACCACTGTAAAAGCCATTAAGTCGAAAATTTCACCGATAAATCAACTCTGTCTTACCCTATTCGACCATTTAAAGTTGAAACACAGCGTCGGGGATCCCGGATTGACTGTAATTCTTGTTAAAAAACCTACCATGTTCGCGCAACCGTGAACTCCCCGAATTGCTCCCAAACTTACAAGGGAGGCCTTCCTGCTGTTGAAAGCCCCTCCTAAAAGGCCAGCATTGTTAACCTTCACTGCGCACCTACCCAGTCAACCTTGGTCCCCCTCGGTTGCACTCTTGCAAACAGCATATCCGGCATTTCAGAGGTTACTTGAGTAAAAATGGATACCCCTGCAGTCCTTAATGTCACTCCTCTAAATGCTCCACAGAGAGAGCTTGATTGGCAAGACCTCGCTGACCTGGATTATCAAATATCAGAAGACTCCAGAATGGGATGCACCTACAACATTCACCTGCTAAATGAGTTCAGGGCTAGGCATAGAGATGGGACAGATATCCTAGGAATTTGGGAGTCTTCTCTGCCAACCTTCAAAATGCCTCGAGTCAAGCAATTCCCTGACCTCATCTATCTGTGTGCCAGTTGTTATGATCCATCACAGAGAGCAGTATTGAACCCCAAGGGGGAAGTTGTATTTTATACCACCCCTCAGGCTATCAGGGATATGGTGCAGTTTAAAACTCACAAGAAATTGGTCCCTTTATCCCTGCTGGACTTAATCAACCAAGGGACCAAACTACTTACAGAGGTAGAGATCCTCAAAATAAATCAATTATTTGTCAAGAAGTCAGACAAAGTGCTGCATCCTCCCATATTTGATGGATACCTGAATCAACTTGGGCTAGATTTGGCTCATATGATAAGCTCAATTCTGGGATATAAGTCAACGGAGTTTTTAGATGAAACTGTGCTAGTTATGATGTCAATGTTTTCCCCTGGGAAGACCCCCATCTGCTATAACTATGCTACCTACATCTCTGACAAAATACATGAACAGTTCCTGCATTTACCTAGAGAGAGGGTGTTCAAATACACCTCATATATTTATCACCTCATCCTCTATCATCAACATGAGAAATTCTCTTTTGAGATCAAGAGAAACGATGCTGCAGGAAACCCAAGATCAGTGGTGTACTGGAGCTCCATCTTCCATGCACACTCACCCTATACATACTGTGAGCTTATAGATTTGTTCATCCATCCGGCCATGTCTTTGTTTATGACAGAACCTCCTCCCAGACTCACTGATGAAATGAAGAGGATACTGCAACTATCCACTGCCTATGGCATAGGAGACTGGTATTTCTACCAGCATCATACAGTGATCAGAATATATGGTTTTGAGCTGAGACCATTCAAGCTGCCCAGATTTGTGCCCATGAGACTCTTTGCCCTGGAGTACTTCAGACAGTTGGGCAATGCCGATCAAATCCATTTTGCAGGGAAAGGAAAGAAGGCTCAACTCAAAGTCAAAAACCAATTGGGCCATTTTGTCTTAAACAAAAGAGAAGGGTGGATGGAGGCAGAAATAATATTGGAATGCATGGGCCTGACACAAAGCTTCCTTTGGAAACCATATGACCCAAATGGTTTTATATCCAAGAGGAGACTAAAATATAAACTCTCCAGCTATGAGCATAATAGCATGCTCCTAATATCAAGACATGCAAACCTGGACAAATGGAAGAAAAATACCTTGATAGAGCCTGTGTCTCAAGAAGAGTTAGTGGAAAGGGCTAAAAGACATTTATTAAAGATGGCTGACTTGGAATTTCCTTCACAGGTGCCTGCCCTACCAAGTGCTCACACCACAGTGCCAGCTTCCTCATCTGCAACACCACAAGAAGCAGCACAGACTTCAAATCAAGGGCAGGACAAAGGTAAAGAAAAGGTAATGGAAGAGGCAGAGGGCCAAGAAAGCCAGCAGATCCAACAAGGCCAGCAGGGCCAGCAAGAGCAACAACAGCAAGAAATTGGTCAACAGGACCAAGAAAAACAAAGAGGAGAAGGCCAGGGAGCGACCCAAGAAAAGGCAACCAGCATGGCTCCTCCTAGACAGGACTCTAGGATAGACTCCTCGGTCCTCCAAACCCCTCAGAGGGAGGACACCAGCAGGAAAAGGGAGAGGGAGACCCCTCTCACAGAAGGTCCAGATAAAAGGCAGAGGCTGAATCCACTTTCAGAAGAAGAAATGCACAGCTTTGAGACCTCTGCCAGCCCAATGCAGCAAGAGCAGGACAGGACAACACTTGGGGAGGTCAGCTCCTCAGGGCAAGACAAGGACACAACTGCAGGCATCAAGGAGCAGTTTAAGGATGCCAAAAGGAGGAGTGAGCCAATCAAGATCAAGCTCTACAACTATCTATTGAATATGGCTCCCTCAAATCAACAAAGGCTCATGGCTGCCTATGATGTGCAAGAGAGAAAATTGACTATGAGTCATTTTACTCCTACAGTGCAGCGACCTCAATCACCTGCAGATTATATAAGGACAAACTTGGAAGTCCTTGCAAAAGACATCCACCCTATGGACCAG
>APFE030788096.1:0-14662 GCA_000404065.3 Pinus taeda
AGACATGAGAGCGCTTAAGTTATTATAGATTTTGACAGTTTACCTATTATAACACACGTCAAATCTGATGGTGAAAATTTTTCAACAATTGTCAAATACGTTCTGAAATCCAAAATACGTCCCTTGGAACGTAAAATTACAGGCCTGGCACCACTCTGCTATGGCTGTACTTAAACAATAATCAATGCGAACAGAAACCCGGGGAACGGTGAAGGTTAGCGGAGCCTTCCTTAACTTGACGTGTAATATTTGGACGAATATTCCATAGGTCAATTTTTTATTAGAAATATCATAAAGAGAATAACTTTATAACCTTCTGTCATTGATGAAATTACGTGGAACACGTGTTCAAGATTCTGTCAGGACGACGAATCTAAACAGTGTCTCCAAGAAGAACCACAATATATATAAAGCTTTCGGTGTCACGAATATCATTTATATATATATATATATAAAGCTTTCGGTGTAATGAATATCATCTATGTATATTGCAAGGTCTAGAAAATATTCATATTAAAATTTAAAATATTTTAAAATTAGTTTAAAAATAATTCAGTACAATCCACATGTAAAAATATTATGATATTGATATAGTGAAAGTTTCATGTTTATTTACTATTGATAAATATCATAACATAAATAACTATTGTAAGCAAAATATTATTATTAATTTTGGATTTTATTTAACCCTTATATCCAATTTTGATAAAAATCATAAGTGTCGAAGGTTTTCTATCATTTACAACCAAGATATAAAGTAGTTTTTTCTAAAATTAAGTATGCTTTGAAAAGTTGTAAAAAATTGGTCGAAATCAAATTTTTTAACTTTATTAAAAGTCAATGCAACATAACAATTTCTCTAACACACTACAAAGCATATGCTAAGCATATTCCTCTTGAAAATCAATCTAAGCCCTAAATAAAAAAACATAAAAATAAAAAATCAACCAATCTTTCTCCACCTTATAATCAATAAAATTTAAGTATCCTATAATATTTTTTTCAAAAACAAAATTCATTAATATATTTAAAAACATATTTTAAACTAAAAAACTTACCATTTTATTCACTCAAAAATAATCTAAAAACAACAATATTTATATTAAATTACACATTCAAAATACAAATATTTAAAATATTCCAAAAATAAAATACAAATAATCGAAGTATTTAAAATATTCCAAAAATAAAATACAAATAATCAAAGTCGCTTTGATAATTTACAATCCATATAATGATAATTATCAATCTACATAGCCGCCTCTGCTTTTTCTTGGTGACGACTGTTTTTCCACTTTTGAACGCAGTTGTTTATAATGAGACTTTTTGAAAGCTTTTCCGGTGGGTTTTTCCGGTTAAAATCCGGCAGCAATTTATTGGAATCTAAAGTTTGATAGCTAGTTTCTGCACAATCGAAGGGTCCCAGGGGTTTTTCAGGGTGCTGAATCCAAATATGCAGTTAAAAAACCATTTTAACTGCTAAAAATCAAGATTTAACCTCAATTTCTTCCCCCGGATTCCCTCACCTAAATCTCCAAAAAGTCGCATTATAGACAACTCCCTTTTGAACCGCCTTCGCCTTTTGTTGTTGACTTACTAGTGTTGAAGTTTGGAAACGTGTTCAAGTCGTTGCAGTTCCACAAGGATATAGTACTCGAAAGGTTAGGTTAGGTTGTGGAATTTTCAACTTATTTTGAAATAATTATAATTTCAAGATATATAATTTTCAATGAGACAATGATTTGTTTTTGTTTAAAATGTATTTTTAAATATACAAATAGTAAGGTCCACATGGGGTAGCTCAACCGTCAAGGGCCGTGAAAATGAAGTCTCACCGAACCAGAAGTCTTGGGTTCAAATCTTGGGCTACCCTTCCCCCTTTGAGGGGTACTTAATGGACATGTAAATCGGAGAGTCCCACCCCAGCTTACAAAAAAAAAAATACAAATAGTAAGATTGTAAATTTTTATTATTTAGAATATATTTTTGAATATATAAAAAATAGATTCACCACTTTCAAAATTCATAAACCAATCTAATTTTACACATTAATAATTTAAACTTCAAATTCTTAAAAATCTCTACCAAATTTAACAAAAAAATTACCTATAAAAATATATTTCATTATTAGTAAACTATCAATTTTCTGCATGTTAACTCATAAAATCTAGAGAATATTTTACCCGTATTCAATTGCATACATGTGTACCTGATTTTATCAAATCGTGAATACATTTGATATCCATACTTGTTAAATGTTTATGCATTTTTATCAAAATATTGAAATAAATATGTATTATAATATAATTATTATTATTTATTATATAAAAATAGCTAATTATATATAAATTTTATTTTTAATTAATTAATTATATATATATATATATATATAATATAAATAATTTAAAAAATTAATTTCTACGTTGAATTTTTATTTTTTTCTTTTTTCAAGTAAAAAAAAAAATACATGAAAATGTATGACTCCAAGATATCATAGACAAATGGTGCAATTTCTAAACTTATAATATTTAATTAAACTTTCAAAGTAAATTATACATAATAAAAACAATTTTATAACTAATTCTTTCTAATTTTCCTCTACAACCACTAATAAGAAACAAATTTCCAGATTAACTTTAATATCCAATAGGAGTTATAATTATCTTCAAAATTTTGTTGGGAATCCTTTTAGATGACAATTCTCTGGCTATGAACAAGGTTTTGCTTAATAATACAAAATCTAGTGCTTTTTAGTAATTTTTTTATGTAGAGGATTTATAATTTATTATCATATGAATTATGGAATTTAAAAGCAACAATAATTTAGTTTTTGGTCAACTAATTACTTCAATTTTTAAAAAATATAATATATTTAGGAAAAATTTTAAAAATGAAAATTTATAAGTTTAAAAATGTAGACGAATCTAGTAGTCTTTAATATGCAAATTGTATAATATTTGGCAATACTTTTGTAAAAATATCTCTATAATATTTTGGTTATTTTTTAGGGTAAAATAATTTTATCCTATAAAATTTGGGCAAATTAATTTTAGAAAAAAATGCAAACTGTCGAATCTTGTTTTGGAAAAAGTATGAAAAATTGGCCCATTTGTGAATATTAGCCCCTAAAATTTTACCTAAACATATCCAAACAAAATTAAAGATCCTTGTGACCTTCTTCAGATGAGTTCCAATTCCTACAAATTTATATTGTGTAGAGATTGCTTTCCTTGCATCCAATTCATCACCATTGCCAAATCCACGAAAACTTGAATGTTTTGTATCTTAGGTCCAAAGCCAGCTTTAACAAGGTCTTTAAAGCTAGGAGCTTTACCAAGTTGTTTGTCCCTCCACCGCAATTTACTTTAAAAGTAATGTAGCATTCATCTATGACATTAACAAAATTTTGAGGTAAAAAATGGGTCTCAAAACAAAAAATGTATTAGCCAAATTAACTTTATAAGAACCAATATGATTCAATATAATGATGTTATCCCCATGGGCAAATATTTTGGAGAAAAAAGAAGAAAATTGCGCTTTAATTGTATTTTTCTCTTATCTCCTTATAGCTTTACTGAAATGTCAAGTGTAGACACTTGTCAGGTGTGGAATTAACTTCCACATCCAATGAGTATCTACACTTGACATTTGAGTAAAGATATAAGGAGATAAGTTGAAAATACAATTAAAAAAAGTAGTCTCCTTTCTTTCTGTTTAAAAATTCATAACTCTTATTTTATTAGTTTAACTAGTATATTATTCTTTTTCTTAGGAGACCCATTTTATACCTCAAAATTCCCCTAATGAGTACAAAGCTCCTGTTAAACCACATGGTCTGCATTCTAATAAGTACCATCAAGAAAACTCCAATGTATTATTTATCAAACAATAATTCCCCAATTATTTGCACAATTGATGATCTCAAATCACCTTTCTAGTATTTAAAAAGAGATGTGATTTAAGAAAATGGTTCAAATGACTATTCCTACCTAAAAGGTAGGGCATTCCAAGCTATCTAGATTATCCATAAGACCACATACCATAGATGATAGACATTCTTCAATCTCTTCCGTGCAAACTAAGGTTCAAACAAGTTTCCACTAAATGCCCCACCCATAATGTTAGGTGGACAGAACAAGATCTCCCTAGGCTTAGAACGCAAGCCTCGAAACAAATAGACAAATAAATGCAAACATTCCCTAGTTTATGACTGAATCATAGATATAAGATGCAAAGACTCATACTGTTTCATGAAATTCTTGTTGATGACCCTCGATGTTGTCCTTTGTAGCTTACAACATTTCTCCCTTGATGCTCCAAGAAGAGACATGCAAAGACAAAACCAAACAAGAGATCAAAGCATAACATATATCAAATATTCAATCATAAACCATGTAAGAGATAAAGGATCCTCACAATAAACGTTATAACACATGCATATGGGAAAGAAACGCATATTTGTATTAATGATAAGGATCAAGAGATTTACAACCAAGTGCCTTGATGTTGGAGTCTCCTTGCAATGATCCTCAACCCAAGCCTTTGAAATGAAAACAACTCCAATGGAACTTTGAGCAGCATGTCTACGGTAAGTTCAGAGGTCTGAAATGACAACCCAAATCTCTTTGCAAGCATTGTACTTATATGAAGGAGTGGAAGTAGAGAGATCCATGAAGGGAGAAGAGAGATCAACAATGAGTGGGATGGATCCACTATGGGAGGAAGGAGGCCTAGGATATGGGGAACTTGAGCTCAATCTCAACAAATTTGGATTAGATACCAACCACGAGGCTTCTAGAAAAGGAAGCTCCGTTTACGTTTTAGTTTCTACCTTAGTAAGAAGATCATCGTGACCTTAACATAAGCAAAAGAGAGATGACATCCCTTTGTATATACTGTGCAATCATGTGTCATCACAACTTGTAAACTAAGTGCTTGTGTTGTCCTTCAAAATTAGGGTTTTTTAGATATTTAATCCAAGATTCTTATAGGTGACCATTGAAAGGTATTTATTCCATCTTTCAAGGAGACTTTTAATTATAGACACTAAACATAAAAAGCTTGAAGCATGCAACTTGGTGCAGATTACAGAAGGGGATTAAACTTGTAAAGCTATTCCAACCCAGATCCAGCATAGTGAGCAAGCAGAAGAGGGTCAATGACTCTGGAATCTCTACGTTCAAAAGGCTATTGCTTAGATGCAACTCAGTTAGAGATGATAGATTTCTAATAGAAGATGGAATAGAGTCGTATAATTTGTTTTTTGGCATGAAGAAAACGGTTAGAGTTTTCCATCTTTCTTGGAAAATAAGAGAAACATTGCCAGATATTTTATTACTTCCCAAATGAATCTGTTTCAGGTGAGGAAGTTGTTGCAAAAAATTCTAAAAGGGGGGGGCGGGGGAATGGGGGGTGGCGCGCGGGGTGAATAAGTATTTTTCAAATCATTGAACTTTTCAAATTCATATTCTAATTTCTGTACGTGACTTTACTGAAGGGAACCCATGTGTGTACGTGATTGTTATTAAGACAACTAGCGTATATCTAATAAACTTACTTTTTAGTTAATTCATCTTCTGCTTATATTGAGCAAGTGCATCAGTACTTCATTAAACATTAAAGAGAAAGTAACCATGTGTAGTAAGAACAAAATAAACTATCACACATAAGCAACACACATGAATGTCGAAATTTAAGGTGGAAACCTTATTGGGAAAAAACTATTGTTGGTGTTGTCTCTATCTTCCTTTTAATATAAAGAAAATTTTTACAATCTTGTACTTGCGCAGACTCATACCAGTATGCAAGCACCCACTTGCAGAAGGCTACAAACTTCGCTCGTTCTCCAGCTCCTACTGGAAGGGAGCTCTAACCCCCTGAATCTTGTATTGGCATAAACTCATACCATTACGCAGACACCCACCTACAAAAGGCTACAACCTTCGCTCATTTTCCACCTCCTATTGGAAGGGAACTCCAACCCCCTGATCTTGTTTACCAGCTACCACTGGAAGGAAGCTTCAACTCCCTCATTGAAGGCTCCAACCCTCAACACCTCCAGGGACCATGTTTCATAAATTTTCATATTGGATCCACCTGCTACAAAACACCACAACTTGTAGGCCATGTTTCATCAAATTTTCAGACTGGAGCCACTACCAACATTTAAGCCCAAACCCAATCATCAAAACTGAAACTTATCACTGTAACTCAAACATCAATCTCTAACCCAACTGAAAAAAACCAATCATTGAAACCCAATCACTGAATAAATTGAATCAGCTAAAACTCAACCAATCAACTGAAACCCAAATCAATCAACTTAAGCAACTAAAACAGTCAGATCACTTTCACCAGAATAACAATCAACATACTACACATCACAGAGATCAGATTATGTTATTGCAAACCCTAATCAGCCATAAGTCAAACTACATACGCTACTTTACAATAGAGAACCTGTGTGTGTATGTGCTTTCCATGAAGCATACCTGCGTACAGATCTTAAACCACTGAATCCTGAACCACTATCATTCTAAGATAAATACTGAATCATACTCATATCTACTGCACCATTTTGAAATAACCACAGAACCTTTACTGGACTTCAATCACAAACAACAAGTATCTTCAACATACTTCAATCAGTTATTTCTTAATAAAAAAATCATTGTTTAAGTCCAAATAACCAAGAAGACTTCATTGATAGACAACAACAAGACTGGTTAAACTGATCAAACATTATTTTCATAAAAACCATACTTTCTGTACGCGCTTTCCTCAAAGCATATTCACATGTATACATGACTTTTAGGAGACAAACCCACATGTACGCAACTTACCAGTATCACACTCGCGTGTGTACGTGCCTTTCAGGCTATAAAACCCACGTACATATCTGTAATTTCTGATTCAGACCTTCGCTACAATGTAAAACTTCAAACATACCCAGATCTCCGTAAACACA
Organism: Pinus taeda; assembly: GCA_000404065.3. NCBI lineage: Eukaryota > Viridiplantae > Streptophyta > Pinopsida > Pinales > Pinaceae > Pinus > Pinus taeda. The sequence continues at coordinate 6,968 of APFE030788096.1, forward strand.
AAAAAAACATGCATCAACATAGATAAATCACCTCATAATCAATATTGTCATCTCAGATCGATTGGATTTGATCCATCATCAAATTCCCGAGTGCATACTTAGTTTTAGATCAAGTAAAACATCAATAGCCCATTACATGCATATTTGCTTCAGATCTAACTATTCATAAGATATTCATTACTTGCATATGTATCGTCACTTTGATCTTCATCCCCTTATATAGCTTAGCCCTTATCCAAGATCACAGGTCAAAACTACACTCCAGCCAATTATTTTCTTAGACGGGATCAAAACATCTATTGTTGGGCTCAATACCACAAGGAAATACCATGGTAAGTAACCTTGGTATTTAGAATACCATGGTGCGGAAACTGTACACGCATTTTCTTCTTTATACTCACGTGTGTACACAGCTTTGCTTAACAGAACCCGCGTATACTTCTTGCAAGTTCAACTTTGTCATTCCTTTGCCTCTGAATTGCTATGCCTCTGATCAAATTATTTGTCACATTTGTAGACACATCCTGTTGACATCTGTATCAAGTTGGTTTCCATCAAAGAACAACTCATCAAGTAGTTTGTCATCAAGGACAATTCATCGGATAAGTTTCCATCAAGGAGAACACATAATTCATAATACCAACAATCTCCCCCTTTGGACTTGATGGCAACCACTTTGGTGTTTGGTCACCACAACCTGTAGATACATGTAAGCCACATCAAGCCAAGCACCAAGCTTTTCAAACACCAATTTACTCTCCCCCTTTGGCATCAAGAGCAAAGGGTGGACCAATGTTGAATGAAGGCTTTCATAAATCTGAGTTGTTGAGTATGAACACTGATCATGCTCCCCCTGAGAACATGCTGGAATTTTTTAAGGATGTACAATGAAGTACATGACTATATGACTCATATGACATGTCCTATCATCAAGCACTCAAACTTACATCAATCACCTAATCACAGTGGGTTTACATATTTGACATCATTATTACATCAACTTCCCAAGCATAATGGGGTTACAAATTACATCACATATCCAAAAGGACTTGACCACAATAGCCCATACATGACTGAATTTTACAATGAGCACATCATAGGTCTTTACATGACCTTTACATCAAATGATAGATATGACATCTATAAACAAGAAAAAATACCTCAATAAGACCATGATAGTTAGCAACAACTATCATACACCATATATGATCTGCACCATAAGAATTTGTCATCAACACCAAGAACAACAACTTGTATATGTCCATCATCAATTCTCAAGATAAAATAATTTAGCTTCAATATCATCAACCTCTGACCAAGTATGCAGCATAAGATTTTCCATATATATTTGCTATCAACCCATCCTTTTGATCTCATGAAGGCCAACTTTCTATTTTCCCTTAGTAGAAAAATCCTTAATCCAAGTTCATCAAAGCATAGCTTTTTGTGCATCAACTAAGCATATGCCATGTCTCCAAGCAGTAATAACCATATCTTCTCAAAACCATCTGCAATATATCATGTACATGTGTAAGCACCACAGTCATCTTCCATGACAACAATATCATCATTACATAATCAAAGCAAGAGTTGCATGTTCTTTCCACGACGACCCTCAATATATCAAACATGTATCATTACTAGGGAGTTTTTTAACATCCCACATCTGATAAGCATCAACCATGATTTAGAAACTCATGCATCAATCAACATATGTGAGAACCAAGCATGCCATCATAAAGTAAGATAGGGGGAAGTATTCATCATTCCTTAACATCATCAATATGAGACTAGGTATGCCATGTCTTCATGAAACCTATAGTAACACCATTCTCTTGGCCCATTTTCTTCGTGCAAGAAGAACTATCACACTAACATTCAGCTTAAGTAATCATTCATAAGATCCTTATATGTAATTCATTCATCATAGAGATAGTAGTATGCATCTAGCTTCTCGTCAATGAGAAAAGAAACCCATGAGCTCACCATCATTTATCAAACTTTGTTAGTAACTCATCAAAAGCAACAATCCTCAAACAATATACCATGTGGGATCCAAGCACTATAGGAATCATCGTCCATAACTGCACCATATGCACATAGTGCATGATAGCAACATAACATGATACATCATTTAAATACTTCAACAACATAAGCATCATCACCATTTATAAGCGTCATTATGTATCAAGGACTTCTAGAGCAAACATAATGCCAACAATGCATTTTAGCAAATGCTCCCCCTGAACCTGTGCCAACTGATCACTGTTAGATTTTATCACATCAACTCATCCATCAGTTAGGACATCAAAGTATCTTCTTCACTCAGTTATCCATCAAGCCATCAAAAATTTATACGAGCCAAAATCACTTTCAAATAGCATCAACGGACTGTAATCATCAACCATTAGAATCATGAAATCCAAATAATAATTTTTTGAAGTCTATTAGAGAATTTTCCTAAGTTTGTCCCACAATATCCTCATCACACCAAGATATACACGATTGATCAGCTCAGAACTCGCATATACACGCGACTTTTCTTTGTAGGATCCGCGTACATAAAGCGAAACACTGAAATTTCACATCTTCAACTCCCCCTGAGTTTGTTATGTCTGTACCTATTTACTATTACTATACTAGAGCCATTTTCAGTAGTATAAGCAGCATGAAAATTAAAAAGAAAAACCATGGGAGTCATCATCAAGACAAAACATGTTTTACTCCCCCTAAGATTACACGTCACTGATTCTGAGGACCTGATAATCATCTTCTATTTTCATGAGGTCAAGTACCTCTCACCACTTTTGTAGTCATTGATATAAATATTCATTTAAGAATAATGGACTGCAATAGGCACCATATTGTTTTAATCTAAGTCTGAATCTTTCTCATATCTATGAGAATTCTTTTCTTCAAACACATATGATTTGTCTCAATTTTTATATCCTCTTGCTATGACTTTTCCAGTTACTTAATTTCCCTTATCTGCCATTTGAACTACACTCAGAATATTTTGTTTTAGTCCTTGAACTAATAAAGCATCAATTGCTACTCTGGTTTTATTAATTTTGGCTTTACCTTGTCCAAGTACTTTTGTTGAAACATTAGTTCCAAGAATAACATTACCATGATGGTTCTTCCTAAGAGACTCCATTTTACTCTTATCTCTAGTCACGTGATGAGAATATCCACTATCTATGTACCATTCATCTTCATCTTCAAATGAGCAGAGAGCAAGACCACACCTTATTTGTTCTTCCTTTTCTTTCTTATTATGAGAAAAGTTGGTGGATCCATCTTTTTCAGATCTTCTAACATTAATGTTCTTATATGGTTGCTTACCATGTTATCTGTGGCGATCCATAGACTTGTTTCTGCATTCTTTTGCTACATGTCGAAACCTGTTACAAGCATAACATCTTATATGTTTCATATTCCTTCTATTGCAATCAATGGCTTTGTGACTGAACATATTGCAAGAAAAAGAATATCCCTTAAAGTACCTCAAAGATGATGATCTTTTTGTGAGACGGTTATTAGCTTGAAATATTCTACTTCTACAGTTGGCTGCAACGTGACCATAATTATGACATATAGAACATTCAACATTATTGATGAGAGGAGAAAATCAATTAACACTTCTATAGTTAGCAGTAAATGATTTCCGTTGAAGATTTTCTTTCCTTGGTTATTGATGAGATTGACTTCTTATCTCTTTTTTTAGCATTTTATATTTTGCATTAGAAGTCCTTGCCTCAGCTTCTAAACTAGATTCTCCTTCAACAATTTCATGAAAACCAAGATCATATTTGATGGCAAGAGACCTTTGATTACTAAGAATATGATCCAAAATCTTATTACTATCTTGAAATCGCAAATGTTTATCATTTTCTTCTAATTTACCTTTTAGGATATTTACCTCAACCTGATATTTATTTTCCCGCTTCTTCATAATTTCTTCAATATTTCTTCTTTCCCATCATCTTTGCGAATCTTCTTCAAGCGATCAAGCTTCTTCTAAAGGACCTGCTCTAATACCAATTGTTGGAAAAATACTGAGAGGGGGGGAGGGTGAATCAGTATTTTCAAATCATTAAACTTTTTAAATTCATATACTGATTTCTGCACACGACTTTATTGAAGGGAACCTGTGTGTGTACATGACTGTTATTAAGACAACTAGCGTATATCCAGTAAAATTACTTTTCAATTAATTCATCTTATGTTTATCTTGAGCCAGTGCATCAATACTTCAGTAAACATTAAATACACAGTAACCATGTGTAGTAAGAACAAAATAAACCATCACACATAAGAAACACACATGAACACCAGGATTTAAGGTGGAAACCCAATGTGGGAAAAAACCATTGTTGTTGTAGTCTCTATCTTCATTTTAATATAGAGAAAAGCTTTTACAATATTTTACTGGCACAAACTCGTACCAGTATGCAAGAACCCACCTATAGAAGGCTACAACCTTCGCTTGTTCTCTAGCTCCTACCAAGAAGGGAGCTCCAACCCCCTGAATCTTATACTAGTGTAAACTCATACCAGTACACATGCACCCACCTATAGAAGGCTACAACCTTCACTCGTTTTCCAACTCCTACTGGAAGATAGCTCCAACCCCTTATCTCATTTACCAGCTACCACTGGAAGGAAGATTCAACTCCCCAATTGAAGGCTCCAACCCTCAACACCTCCAGGGACCACGTTTTATAAATTTTCATACTGGATCCACTTGCTACAAAACATCACAACTTGTAGGCCATGTTTCATCACATTTTGAGACTGGACCGACTACCAACATTTAATCCCAAAACCAATCATCAAAATTGAAATAAAGTATACACACACACACACTCTGAAAAATAGTTGTGCACGAGAACAATGTGCTATCTATATTTCTCAATTTTTTTAAAGGAAATTCCATTGTTTAGGTTCTCAAGGTTAGGAATAACAAAAGCATATGCATTATATTTTGCATGAAAGAAAGAAACATACCACTATTAGGAAAAACTCAAATTTCACATAGTCACACATATTTTTTATAAATAGAAATCATATATTTCGAAAGCTAATTCATTTTCCTACATTTCATATTACTACACCATATTCGAATTTGTTGTCAAACTACCTCAAATCATCCCTCCAAGTTAACAAATTGTTGTTTTCCCATATTTTCATTCCCACTAATATGTCATGAGAGACCATCATTAGCTTGCACATACCCAAATATGAGAATACCTATTTTTCATATATTTTTTAGCAATCTTCCTATACCAACATAGATACAACTTAAATCCAAATCTATCATGCATCAAGAGGGATCAAATCTCTTGACCTTGAAGCCTTTCCAAGTTTTCACACTCTAAAAAAAGTTTAAGCCATAAGATATTTGATCCTATCAAAATGATACACCATAGTTAAGATGAATATATTTTTATTTACTTTCAATTGAGGGAAATATGAGAGAAATATTTGAGAGCTTGAGGTTGAAAATCTTCATGCTTCTTCCATACAATTCAAAATGAAAGAGTTTGATCTTCATGCTGAAATAAGAGAGGATTTTATTTCTCACAATTAGACTCATCCAAAATCTGCTTCTTTATCAATGGTTGGTTCCTCACATGTGGTTATTATTCCTAAAGCCTACTCAACATGTGATCAAGATGGGATTCTTTGTTTATCATTCTCTAATACAATTTAAATTTTAAAAATTTGATCCTTATCTAAAGATAAGAGAGGAATTTATTTCTCATCATTAGACTCATCCAACATCTACATCTTAAGCAATAGTTTGTTCTTCACTTATGATTATTCTTCCTAAAAATTGCTCACATAAACAACGTTGTGGAATTTTTATGTATTTTTCCATGAAAAATCCAATTGAGTTTTAAAAAATGATTTTCTAAATAACTATTACTTTCATTACCAATACAACATACAATAATTTTACCTTCAACTTATATACCCACTATGCATATATAAACATCAATAACTATGCCCAAGTTAGAGCACCCTTTGTAAACATTTCTCTCCATTATTTCTCTCTTCTTTTATGTAGTGAACACATGAATCTATGTGAACTTATAACCAAATATAACAATTGTTATTGCTTATACGTACACATTTAAAGTTAACTTTTTTATGCTATCAATTAGAAATTTACCCGTACCAATCTTGAGATTTAAATAAGAATCCATTCTTCCAATATCGATTTATTCTAAACAATACACAATTGATTTAAGTATTGAGACATTTGTTTACTTTCAATTATATTATATAGGTCGATTTTTTGAAGTAAATATGTATTCGTAGCAATCAAGCGTTTACATCAAAATATGTTAAAAGTGTTTTCTAGTCTACCACCAAAGAAATCTAATTAGAGACTAACTTCATAACTTTTAATTTTAATAGTAATAGCACAAAATTATTTTATTATATATATATATATTATATATATATATAACAAATTACAATATTTAATAAAGAAGTATTGAAATATTTTGATTTCAAGTAAATAGTTAATTTTATATTTATAATTTTTTCCAATTTGATATAAAAGATTTATATAGTTTAAAGTTAGTAAAATAATAAAAAAATATATTAATTATTAGCTTAATGGGGTGTTTAATTTGGAAATAATTTTTAAATTTTAATTAAATTATCTCATCCATATAAATTAAATGGTTAGTAAACGCTAATAGATATCAATTCATGATACCATAAAATATTTAACAAGATTTTTAACTATGGAGATTCATCCTACTTTACCATGGATCTTTTTAACCTTTAAATAAGTTTTGTGACAATACTATGGATTCATACTCTAACTTATAATTACCACATGCCTCAAAAACCATAGCTCATTTCATATAACACTTGTTCATATGAGACTTTTTAAACTAACCAATTTAATTAAAAGAGCATAAAGGTATACCTAATTTGGAGATAAATATTAACTTTTCATTTATGAATACTATAAAGAATATCCAGCTAATTATTACTAATAATTAAATTAAATTTCATATTACATTTCTTTTCTTTTTAAATTAATCAATTTGATTAAAATGAGAGAAATGGCATAACTACTTTGGAAATAAAAATCAACTTTCAATTTGTGAATATTATTAAAGATATTCTTAAATATCCCATAAAGGTTAAATCACTACCACCCACTTAATAATTATTAATAATTGAATTAAAGTTGTGAAACTCTATGTAATTATCAATACTAATTAAGTGGATGGTATGAATTTAATCTCCGTAGAATATTCTAAAATATTCTTAACAATGTTCACCAATCAAAAGTTGAGATTTATTGTAAAAATAATTATGTTTTTTAACCCTTTTAATTAAATTGATTAATTAGAAAAAAAAATGTCATATAAATAAATATCATATGAAATGAATTATGATTTTTTTAACGTGTCTATTTTGTCAGGCCAGGCAGTAACTCTCCAATAGGCAGTAAAATTGATTCGATTTATTTCATTAGGTATGCCATTGTTATATACAAAAAGGTGTGACTGTTGAGTTCATCTCTTGATGACTGTTCACATTCCTAATTTAACTATTTACATAAATTCACCCAATCGTGAGGATTAGGTGTCAACATTCCCCCCCCTTAATCTGAAGGGATGTTGGTGAGTCCAAGCATCGTTCTGAATCTTTCAAGTTTTTCTC
>APFE030788096.1:19033-53949 GCA_000404065.3 Pinus taeda
TGGGTCATTGTCTCCTTCTCCGACACACACTCCTTTCCACAACTCATTGAAGATGAGGGTGTGTTTTATCATCCGCGACCATTCAAGATAGTTCTCCTTGCTAGTGAGAACTATTCTTACCATGGAGATGATTGAATGCATTCTGTAAGAAAATAATACTTCTGCTAATAGAAAACAATATATATGTTATTCCTTCCACTTCTCAAATATATATGCTATACCTTCCATATACCATATAACATATCGCCATAAAAAACTTAATGAATTTCAGGTTCACTTTTATTCCCATTCAAAATAATATATTATCACTCCATACATGAAATTCACCGAACCAATGTTTTCATGTAAAAAAATATCGCACCAATCTGAACAGTAATTTAAAACTGCGCTGGTATCAAACAAAATCACTAGATACCATGGCTTGTAATGTTGCATAGCAAATGGAATTCATTACCATACACATTGTTCATAAAATACCATGAACACATGAAACAGCAGCATTCGAACTTATTTGAATTGGCAGCATTCAAAACGTATTTGAAATAACCAGATTTATTTGAAACAACAGCATTCGTTGGATCGTATACCATTCAGGCATGTCAGGTAGCATTTAAAACAGTTGTGATACCGCTTCCGCTCATCACGCTTGGGCTCATCACGCTTTCAGGCAACATTTAAAACAACAGCTCCAAAATGTATTTCAGGCAGCATTTAAAACAATTGTGATACCACTTTTGGGCTCATCACACTTTCGCTGCGCTCACAATCACGCTTCCACTGCTGGGCTCATCACACTTCCACTGCGCTTACAATCACGCTTCCACTGCGTTCACATTCCTAATTTAACTATTTACATAAATTCACCCAGTCGTGAAGATTAGGTGTCAACATATTTATAGATTAAAAATATTATTACATGTTTTTACAAATATATGTTTAACTCATATATTGATTCTTTTTATAATTAATCATAATAATGTTAATTAAAATAAAATAAAATTTAATTATTGTTTATAATTTTCCTGACATTACAAAATATTTTATAAATAGATATTTTCTTATTTATCTAAATATCTATCCACATTTACCAATTGATAACAAATTATTTATTAAAAAAAAAAAAAAAAACAAAAACAAAAACCACGCGAACGAATAAAGTTAATGACACATCAATCCTTTCAGTCCGTAATAAAATTTTCGGAGGAAAACGCCATGAAACTGCAAAATTCGATTCCGTTTAAAAACAGCCCTAAATAGAGCCCATTCGAATTTATCTATTGTTCAACCATGATCATGTTTCTGCTTCGAGATTAAGTTTCAACGAAATCTCAACTTTTAGTGGGAACTATGACATTTCTTTTGGGTTAAGTTTTCTATATAAATCAATTATAATTAAAACATTTATTTCAGCATATATATTATTTTTCAATTATATTATTTGTTCATTTGATTTATCATTACCATTAAAAATATTATAGAGAATTTTATAAAAGTTAAATTTTTTTATTTATTCATCGTTATTGATAATTAAATATAAATTATTTCAATATAATTTTAAGTTTGTTTTTTTATTATATTGCAAATTTCAGAAATATTTTGTTAGAAATGAAAATATAATAAACTATTCACATTTAACATTTTTAAAATATTTTAAATTTTTTAATAAAATAATAATCCAAAAATTTATATATATTATATATATGATATATTATTTTTCAAAGTCAAATTTACCTCAAAAGTGAGAAAGTTTTTAGAATTGTAAATTTGAAAACTCCTACATAAATGTTTTCTAATTTGATTTCCTTATACATAGGTTCAAGTTCAAAAACTTCTTCTCCTTTGGGACATAAATACATTATAACACCCATTTTTCTAGGTACCTCTCAATATCTCTATTTTGGATGTTATTTTTAGAGGATATGCAAATCTATTGTCAATAAAACTATGAACACATTGTTGAATATGTCCACTGCAAAAAAAAAAAAAAAAAAAAAAAATTATTATTTTAAATATATTTTTGTCTTGACATATATGAAAAATATTAAAATACATTTTTTTTTTTGTTGGTAATTTATTTTTGTATTGACCATTTAAAAAAAAATGTTATATGGTGCACTAGTATACAAATTAAGATCTACAATCTTAAAAAGAAAAACAAAAAATATTGTTTGATAAGGCTTTTTGTATCTAACACTTGTTGGCTCGAAACATCAACAATTTTTTTTAAATGTGATAGATCCATAAATGTGAGATCAAAATTAATATAGGAGTTAAACATATCTACATTTAAAAAAATATGTAACAAGATTATTAACTATGGAGATTCACCCCACTTTATGATGAAGATTTTTAACTTGTAAATAGGATTTATTACAATACTATGTGTTAATACCATGACTTCTCATTACCACATGTCCAAAAAACCATAAATAATTTCATATAGCACTTGTTCATATGACATTTTTTTCAAAACTAATGAAGTTAAATAAAAAGGCAGAAAGGGATAACTACTTTGGAGATAAATTTTAACCTTTCATTTGTGAATACTATTAAGAATATTCTAATATATTCTATGAAGGTTAAATATCTCCCTTCCACTTAATACTTGTTAACAATTAAATTAAAATTGTGGATTCAAGTCGTGTGCCAAAATAGAATCATTTTATATGATATTTTTTTAGGTCAATCAATTTGATTGAAAGGGAAGAAAGGGCATAACTACTTTGGAGATAACCTTCAATTTGTGAATATTATTAAAAATATTGTAAGATATTGCAAGGAGATTAAATCCGTACCATCCAATTAATAATTAAACTAAAGGTGTGAAAGTTCTACTTAATTATCAATAATTATCGGGTTGATGGTATGGATTTAATCTCCATGGAATATTCTAAAATATTCTTAATAGTATTTTAATTAGATTTGTTAATTAGAAAGAAAAAAAATGTCATATGAATGAGTGTCATATAAAATAAGTTATGATTTTTTGGACATGTGGTATTGATAAACCATGGTATTGACTTAAGGTCTTGTAACAAAGTTTATTTGTAAGTTAAGAATTTTGTCACGTGTTTTTTTAAATGTATATATGTTAACTCATGTATTAATTCTTATTATAATTAATCGCGATAATAATAACCTAAAATAAAGTTAAATTCAGTTACTGTTTATGGTTTTTTTAAACCTTGACAATGTGAGATGCATCATGAAATAATTGTTTTCATGCTTACCATGAATAGATACCCATCGACATTTACCAAACATTTAATTTATATGGTTAAGTGAGTTGTTATTGTCATGGGGAAAATGTGTAATTCATTCAACACTTAATATGGAGTTGGCATGTGGCATTTGAAAAAGATATTAATAATAAGAAATTGTTTTAATATCAACCACAAATAAAATATTTCAATACCCACCTTAAGTAAAATTATAGCAAATTTAGAGAGAGAGAGAGAGGGGATTGTTAACTAGTTGTATTTTTCATTTGTACAAGTTGAATGAGGGTAATGGTTAAAAATATGTACTTTCTTACAAAAAAGTCAAATATTCAAATCTAAAGGAGAGTAGAGTATGTCCACCTTGTCTTATAGAGAAAAAGGGTTTCATACACTAATTTAATAGAAAGGCATGATATTAAAAAAAAATAGTCTAACTTATAGAAGAAATAGTTTTTTCACATGAATCCACCAAAATCCAGTAATACAATTTGAAGATTTTTTTGTTGTTTAAAATACATTTTTGAATGCATAAATGGATTCAACACCCTTGAAAACCCATGCAGCACTTGACTTATGCAGAGTATACAATTTAAACTCAAGTTTTTAAAAATATCTGTTGGATTTTGATTAAAATTGACCAGAAAAATGGTCGTGAAAAAAACCAGAGCACTTGAATTATACAAATTAAACAATATAAACTCAAGTTTTTAAAAATATATGTTAGATTTTTATTACAATTGACAAGAAAAATGGTCGTAAAAAAAAAACTAAAACACTTGTAATTATACAGATTAAAATATTTAAACTCAAGTTTTTAAAAATATCTGTTAGATTTTGATTAAACACCCTTGAAAACCCATGGAGCACTTGACTTATGCATAGTAAACAATTTAAACTCAAGTTTTTAAAAATTTCTGCTGGATTTTGGTTAAAATTGACCAGAAAAATGGTCGTGAAAAAAACCAGAGCACTTGAATTATACAAATTAAACAATTTAAACTCCAGTGTTTAAAAATATATTTAGATTTTTATTAAAATTGACAAGAAAAATAGTCGTAAAAAAAAACCAGAACACTTGAATTATACCGATTAAAAAAATTTAAACTCAAATTTTTAAAAATATCTGTTAAATTTTGATTAAAATTGACCAAAAAAATAATCGTAATAAATTCAAGCTTTTAAAAATGTCTGTTAAATTTTGATTAAAATTTACCAGAAAAATAATCCAAAAAAAACCATTATATATTTTCAATACAATATTGCCAATCCGCGGAAAGAAAGAAAATTCTACTTTCATCACAGCGATATAAATTTAAGATAAATTATTGAAATAGAGAAACACACGACAGTCTATTTCCAGGTTCATTATTACAATAATGGAAAAAGCATGCGACTTACTTGCATGTTTTTATTCACTGCACTATAATTGGACTTATTACGTTAGCGGTGGAAATACTAAAGATTCTAAACTCGCCATACTCCCCAATTCCTGGGGAATATTTACCTTAAGACGATTATGCGACAGATTCAAAGGCCGCAAAACCTTTAGATATCCAAGTTGTTTGGGGATGTGAGCAGTGAGGCTGTTTGCCGAGAGATCCATGAAGGTGTCAGTCCAGAGGTCTACGTATTGATACGCCATTTCCTGACCCTTGTCCGTTAAATAAACTGAATCCCTATAATAGGAGAGCCCATATAAGTCTGTGGGCGCAGAACTTGTGAAATTTTCCTCTCTCATTACTGATAAGTTTGAAAGTTGCAGCGGTATTGAACCAGACAGATGGTTCATTGCCAGGTCAAGTATTTGGAGGTTTTGAAGGTAGCCAACCTGGATCGGTATCTCTCCTTCAAAATTATTTGCTCTGAGAATAAGTATTCGGAGCTTGGAAAGATCACCAATCCAATCAGGCAGTTTGCCTGATAGAATATTTCTACTCAAATCTAATGTTGTCAACATTTTGCAGTTTAGCATGGCCGAAGGTATATGTCCACTTAAACTGTTGCCGCTGATCTGCAATGTCCGAAATTTGTTCAACTTTCCCAGATCGGCCGGTATCTGACCATCGAAATTATTATGTGCCACTTTCAACATATCCAGAGAATGGCAATTGCCCAAATGTGAAGGCAGCTTCCCATGGAGTTTATTGTCTGAAAGATCCAGAAACTCTAGTTTGTTAGACGCTAAGCAATGCAACATGGTGCAAATGTCGGTGGGGATTGGACCTGTAAACCTATTGGAGGAGGGCTAATGACTCTGGAATCTCTCCGTTCAAATGGTTGTTGCTCAGATGCAAAGCAACTCAATTAATGTGTATTAACTATATTTAGTAATTCAATTCAATTAATGTGTATTAATTATATTTACTATGCAATTCAATTAATGTGTATTAATTATATTTACTAATGCAATTCAAGAAATGTGTATTAACTAGATTTATCTATATTAATGCAAGTTAACTAATGTGTATTCACTATATTTTATATTTATTAATGTGATTGTCAATTTATGTGTATCAACTATATTAACTAATGTGATTGTGAATTTATTTAATATGATAAATATATATCAATTAATATAGTTATCTTAACTTATAATAATGAAAGAGAAAATAATATTATTAACTAGTATTTATATTTGTAAATGATTATGAATAACATTAATTGACCATAAAATAATGTTATGAAATTACAAAATCAATTCCCCTCAAAACAACCATGAAAGTGCAAAAATCAATTTCACATGAAACCAGCCATAAATTAAGTCCAGTCAAATTTATATTTCATTCCACCATCACTATGTTTTTGCATAGAGTCATTAAATTTCTTTGAAATTTTATCACTTTTAGAGTGATAATTATTTTTACAAAATTTAACAGTTTTTAGGTTAAGATAGGTGCATTTTACAATATAGTATGAGGGAGATGCGTATTTCTTTTTGTGCTCAACCTAGAGTTGCAACATACCTCTTTTAAAATATAAAATAAAATATTTTCGAAACAAAAAATACAACATGAGTTATAATAAAAAAAAGAATATACATGTTTGATATGATGAAGATGTGGTAAAATTATTTCACTCATTCTCAATGATAAACAAAGTATTTCAATATCCACTTAATTTTATAATAGCTTTAGAGAGATAAAGTAACTAAAACTTTATATATATATATATATATACACTTTTAATTGTGTACTAGATGTATAATTTTTACACTTTTAAAAATATTTATTACTAATTTTTTTCAAGATCAATTTCATATACATACAGAGAAAGTATATATATATAGAGAGAGAGAGAGTTGTCTGCCGAGTAGTCATTGAGCTATATATATATATATTGGAAATTCAACAATTTTAGGATTGCAAAATCTTAAATTTTTAGTGTTTCAATTATGATTTTAACACTAGAAATCGATTCAACATTATTAGAACTCTGGAGCACACCATATTCCATAACTTGATAAGCCAACATTTTCCTAGCAAATATATATATAACAATGGAATTCCAAGTTTAAGTTGAGTGATCTACACAAGTCAAATGACCAAATTTAAAAAAAAAAAAATAATAAATAATAATAATCTATTTATACATTTAAAAATGCTATTTAATTAATTAAATATAAAATGATAGAGAAAGAAAAATCTATTTTAATTATAAATAACAAAAAAAATTATACCTCTTCTCAATAATTACTAAATCCATAATTATCCATACTTATTAAATCTATAATTAAAATAAATCTATACTACTAATTAATTAAACTATACTACTCAAAATAAATGTATTTTGATATCTAAATGTATATACATAAAAATCCAAAATATTCTTAAAATAAAATAAACATAAGCAAAAGACATTTTGCTCATCTACTACATGATGGCCATCTTCTACGTAGTCGCCTCTGCCCTCGGGCCTCCACTTTTTCAACGTGAACTTTTAAACGCCTGCCCCTCGACTCTTTCAATGTTGAAGTTTTAGTGGCCTCTGCCTCGTCGAATTTTTCAATGTTGACTTTAAAACGTGTCTGCCTAGTCGACCTTTCCAATGTTTATTTTTTAGCGGCCTTGCTTCCTCGTTCTTTACTTTTCACTCTTCAAGTGGTATAGTTCGATGTGGAAAATTAGGTTGTGGCATTTTCAACAGATTCACAATTTGAGGCAATTGCGACTCGTATTTATGCTAACTAATTTGTCAAGTTTTAGAAGGATTTTTTAAGTATATATTTTTAATCTAATTTGCTTAAAATTCGATAATAAGAATTTATTGGAATTATAGATTTGAATTATGAACTTATCATTTAAGTATTTAATTTTTTAAATATTAAATTTATATACCATCAAAATTTTATTTTAAATCACAAAAATTAAAATTTAATAAAAATAAAATCCTTTACATTCCTTAAAAAACTCTGAAATATATAATATTTAAACCACACCTATTTATCTATTGCTGCTCTCCCACTTTTAAATAGAGTCCAAGTACATTTTACTATGTTCAATTTGTTTCTATTTGTGCTTGATTTTAAACCAATCTTAGATACAATTTGACTTGTAGTGGGCATTTTGATACACTATGTAATTAAAATATTTTTGTCTTTTCTATGAAAAGATTTGGAATTAAAATGATTAAGATGTATTAATATTGATTATTATTTATTTTTTTAATTAAAATAGTTTTAAATTATTATTTTAATATTTTTTTATTACAAAGATTTAAAAATAATTTAATTAATTATTAATATATATTTTTTTTTAATACTTAATTTAATTTACGAAAAAAGATATATTTTTATAAACAATTTTCAAACTTATCCTCCTATCCCATTTGAATTAATAATTATCTTCAAATTTTTCTTAACAATTCTTTTATAGACACACTTAGAAGTTTTTATTGTGATCGAAATCTCATATTTCACACCTTTTCACAAAGATTACATTTTTTTTAATATTAAATATCTAAATAGAGTTAAATTTCCCTCTGATATCTTTTAGATAAATTTCAATTTTTTCTAAATTTATATTGTATAGATATTGCTTCCTTGCATCTAGTTCACCACCCATGCCAAATCCCCAAAAACTTGAAGCTTTTGTATCTCTAAGTTTAAAGCCAACTTCAACGAGGTCTTTAAAGCTAAGAGCTTTTCTAAGTTATTTGTTCTTCCTCCACAATTTGCCATAAAGGTAACATAACATTCACTTGTGAAGTACAAAGCTCTTCCCAAACCACATACCTAGTTCAGGCCCTAATAAGTGCCACTGAAAAAACCCAATTTATTCCATTATCAATAAAATATTCACCAAACACTTGAAAAGTTTACTGTCTCAAATCAACTTTATAATGCTGAAAAAAAATTGATTTTAGAAAATGTTTGAAAGGTTTGTATTTGTTCCTCTTTAAAAAGTAGGGCATTTTGATCTATCTAAATTTCCCATAAGATGAGGAACCATAGATAACAAACATTCTTCAATTGCACCCCCATGCAAACTAAGGTCTAAAACAAGTTTCCATTGAATATCTCACCCATAAGTAGTCCCTCAATTTCAACCATTATTCAACATCCTTCTCTGAAAACTAATAATGAACCAGTAGAAGTGTTATGTCTTCCACTTCCTCCTTGCACAAATAACATATACTTGGCCCTTAAATTGGCACTTCCAAAAGAAATCATGGGTAAATACTTTGTTTTTCATAATTAACCACATAAATCTCTGACAATTAATGGGTGACTTCACCTTCTATATATGTTTCCACCACCACTAAATAGCTAGGTCATCAAGCACCATAATGACTTGATACCCCATGTTTGTAGCTAATGACGCTCTCTCATGACGTATTAGTGGCAACAAAACAATGGAAAAACAACAATTTGCTAACTTGGAGGGATGATTTGAGCTACTCAACAATTCAACAAATCTTCATCCAACAAATCTTCATCCAGCTTAAATTCAAATAAAAAGCAGCTAAAAAAATTTCTCAATATTTTAAGTATTTTTTAAAATCAATTTTACTTGAAAAATAAATAACTTTTAAAATCATAAATTTGATTTTTTATACTCAATAGATATTGAATTTAAATATCCTATTTTTTTGAAAACAAAATTCATTAATATATTTAAAAACATATTTTAAATTAAAAAACTTGCAATTTTATTCCGTCAAAAATAATCTAAAATGCAAAATATTTGTTAAATTACAAATATTCAAAATACAGATATTTAAAATATTCCAAAAATAAAATACAAATAACCAAAGCCATTTTGATGATTTACAATCCACATCATGATGATTATCAATATACATAGTTGCCTGTGCTTATTCTTGGTGACGACTTTTGAACCGCCTTTGCCTCTTTGTTGTTGACTTCTCAGAGTTGAATGTTGGAAACGTGTTCAAGTCCTGGCCACGTGAAAGATTAGGTTACAAAATATGCCACGTGAAACATTAGGATGGGGCAATTTCAACAAATGCACAGAAATTGTAATTTGATTGTAATTTATAAATATATAATTTTCAATGAGATTTTAAGATGTAATTTTGAATGTATAAATAGTGAGATTATAATTTCCTAAAAGACATTTTTGAATACATAAATTTATTTATTTACTATTTTGAAAAATTTATGAAACAATCTAATTTTACACATTAAACAATTTAAACTTAAAATTCTTAAAAATCTCTACTAAATTTTAAAAAATTAACAAAAAAAATACCCACAACCAATCTATTCCATTATTAAGTGAACTACTCAATTTTTTGTCAGGTTAACTCCATAAAACCCTCCCCAATTTTAAAAAGAACCTAGAGAATATTTTACAATTGCATACATTTGTACTTGATTTTAATTCAATCTTGACATTTGTACTTGATTTTAATTCAATATTGAATACAATTTTGATAGGCTAGGCTTGTTAAATATTTTTTTGTCATTTTCATAAAAACTTTAAAAATTAAAATATGTATTTAAATAATTATTATTTTTTATTAAATAAAATTAGTGAATTATATATAAAATTTTATTTTTAATTTAAATATTTTTATTTTTTAATTAATTATATATAAAATTTTAAAAAATTAATTTACTTCATCAATTATAATATTTAATTAAACTTTCAAAATAAATTAAACATAATAGAAAACAATTTTATGACTCACGGTTTCTAATTTTATTCTACAACAGCTAATAACAAACAAATTTTCAGATTAATTTTAATATACAATAAGGTTTATAATTATCTTCAAAATTTTGTTGAGAATCTTTTTAGATAATATAGTTTTCTCACTATGAACAAGGTTTTGCATAATCATACAAAATCTAATACTTTAGCATATTTTTTCTGCAGAGGTTTCATAATTTACTATCATATAAATTACGGAATCTAAAAGCAACAATAATCTTGCACATGATGGTGGGACTAGGAAGGGTTGAGATGATGGCCAGAGAGGGTGGATGGGATGAAGGGGCAAGGAGGCAAGTAGAGAGGGAGGGTGGAATGATATGGGTGGAAAAGGGTGAAGGGTGGGAAGAAGCATAGATAGGTGAGACAAGGGGATGTGGGTACGAGGGGTCGTACAAAAGAGGCAAAGGTGGAGAAGGTAAGAAAGATAAATGGTGCATGGATAGGGGAGGGAGACAATTAATTTCAGGAGATAATTTAGAGTAGGAGATGTGGACATGAGGAGGTGGGGTGAGAGATGTAAATTGGGAGGAGGTTAGGAGAGGAGAGGTGTTAAAAACTGAATATATTAACTAAAAACTAAATGGCTCTCCAGGTGAGATACCTGGAGAGTGTACAAACACTCATACAAGCCTATTACATTGAGTCAGATGAGCCTCAAATATATAGGTTTTCACGCTAGTGGGATGGTTTCAACCACTCCCCAGATATTAGGATCTGAGGTCTAAGATTAGAGTCTCAATCCTATCATCATCATAACAATAATCTAAGTTTAGCTTTCTCCATTACTTCCAACACTCCCCCTTAATGCAGAAAGGGTACTAAACAATAACATACGTCTGCTAGTTTAGTATCAGCTAGGCTTACAATTAAAAGATGAAAAACTTGGTAACAGAGGTTTTCATTTTGGTCTTTTTGCTTGAGAGTCCATGCTTGTTCATCTGTGGATGAAACTTCATTTTCACTTTCTTTTCCATAATAAAATGATGGAGCTTCGCCTCCTTTTTACGTTTTCTCCCCCTCCTGAGCAACACATGAACACTTATCCTCCTCTTCGAGTATATACTAACATTCTTTGCATTTGATGTTGCAGGTTCTTGGGATTCTTCAATTTCTTCTTCTTCTTGTCTCCCAATATATGCACAAAAAACAATGTTAGATTTATAAAGAGGACCACATTTTCTTTTGTCTTCCTTCTCGTTCAAGAGAGCTTTCATTTCTCCATCTCTCCCTACTCCATCCCTCTCTGCTGACATAGTTATGCCTTCTGCATTTGATCTATATGTGAAGATAGGCCTTCCTTCTCACCAAACAATAATTCATCAATAAGATGTTTTTCAATGATAAAATTTATCCACTCATCATGAGGTATATAAGTCTCATCAAACTTGATTTTTGCTTCTGGAAAAAATTTAGGGTCTACAATAATGGATGTGTTTTCATCATCACAAGTTTCAGTTACAGACACACATTCATCACCCATCATTGCATATTCACAATCAAATATGGGATCATTTTCAAGAGCAATATCTTCAGCATGATTGCCCTCATTCAAATAGTATTTCATTTCTAAAACATACCATAATAATTTTGTATTAAGAATATCTCCATATTAATATATTATGCTAAGTATGATGTTGTCATCTAATGCAGATGTTATAAGACTTAATGTCGATGCATCTCCACTATCATTAATAACATCTTCAACATAATCCACTAAATTTACCTTCCATAATATTGTTTTCATTTCATTTTCCCATATTTCATAATTCATACCTGAAAAAGATGGTAAATCTGGCATTAACCATTTAATAATCTCACCAAATTCCAAATCTGCATCTATCTCACCAAATTCCAAATCTACATCTTGATCAGCTACTATTCCATCAACGTCAACCTAAAACACATCACTAAATTCAACAAAACAATATTTTGCATTTCTCCCTTGATGTTTTCTCCTTAGTTTTCTACGAGACTCTTTCAGTTTACTTTGAAGACCCATTTTCTCCCATATCAATTTCGGATCTGGAAATCAATCCACCACAGTCAAATTCTCCACCAGCACTCAGATATCTCCACCGGCTCTATGACTCCATAGACAGATCAAACAGTCTCCTCTTCAGGCAAATACGCCTCTTTAGTGGAAGTCTAAACAATAATTAAAAAAAAATTGCACAAGCATCACATAGATTCAGTCTTGTCGTCCACACCTCACCGCACCAATATTCCACGAATCTCCCAACCACAACGCCGAAGGAGCTCGCTCCTCTACGCAGTGCATGCCATTTGACACAGATGTTCCTCCACGCGGATCTCACACCTTCCACGGCCTACGATCTACAACAATCACTGCAGATCAGATATTTCTCTACGCAGGTGGGCTTCAGATTATAAGGCAAAATGACTCAGCAAATTTGTGGAATAGTCAAACTGACACCGCAATCTCCCAATAGAACCACCAGTGCGATTCTGATCGGTTGTGGTTCCCCCGCCTTCCAATAAGATGCTTACTATATATGTATTTCTATCAAGGTAGGTCACTACAACATTTTGACCATTAATGGGGTTAACATGGTCCACTCCAATCCACCAAGTATCCACGGCAGTCCGCGGGTCAATTCTCCACCACGACAGTTCGGGTGGTGCCACCACATTGCACGCCCTCACCACGCCTCCGCAGATGTTCCTCCACGGGGGCCCTCCTCACCGGGCAGTTGATCCGCAGCAAGTGTTATTACGACGACATGCAGGTAGTCGGGCTACTCCAAGTGGCCTCACGCTCCGCCTCTCTCAACCCACTACATGTAGGTCCGATCTACGCTGCTGCCAATCTCCTTGTAGCCTGTAGACATACAGTAGATATCCAGCCTCCTCACTGCAGAGATCTAGCCTCCTCGTTCTAAAGATCTGGCTTCTACCACGGCAATCCTCCTCCACGTCTCTGCTGCGCTGAATGCATGGCCTCACGCACGTGGCCTTTTCCAAGGCACTCAGCCTAGCACCCCAAGGCACTCAGCCTAGCACATAAAATGAAACATGTAGCAACATATTTTTTTTCTTCTGACAGGGTTGGCGTGATTTACCACCACAAACTCCCGAAGTTCATCGCCCTTATATAGCACAGATTCGCGACGTTCTCAGTGGGATCGTCGTGTTTGTGCACCTAAAACTTGCGACGATTTCGGCTCAGTCGCGCTGTCCACTCATCGTACAAGATCAACAACCCTACAACCATGATACCATGTTAAAAACTTAATATATAAATTAAGTGGCTCTCCAGGTGAGATACCTGGAGAGTCTACAAACACTCATACAAGCCAGCTTACATTGAATCACATGAGCCTCAAATATATAGGCTTTCACACTAACGGGATGGTTTCAACCACTCCCTATATATTAGGTTATGAGGTCTAAGATTAGAGTCTCAAACCTATCATCATCATAACAATAATCTAAGTTTAGCTTTCTCCATTACTTCCACTGGGTAAATTTCCTTCTAAGTTATTATATGCCACAATGAAAATGCGAAAGTTCTTGATGATTTGAACCCATCTTCATAAATATGTGTTATCTGAAATTGCTAATTACATACATCAGAATTAGATATTGATAGTGTTTCCATCTTGTGAGAGGTCATTTGGTTGCTCATCGCCAGAGTCGAGGGCACTGAAACCTGCGTGGCACAGAAGCCACAATCTACAAGGTTCTACAATTGAAGAGCTGCCAAAGGGAGAAGTTTCCCGCCTGTGTGGTAATGGGGTTGTTGGAGCTTGTTAGAGGACCGTGTGGAGTCGAAAAGAAATCTCGAAGCAAGATAAAGCGAGATAAGTTGGACTTTAACAACATGTCTATATTTTCAGATATTTTAATTCTGATGATGATCTTTTTCTCATGTGGGCATTTGGCATTAACATGGGTAGTATGTTTGAGTCGGAAGAAATTTCAGAAAAACAATGTGGTTCTATTGAGGACCATGAAAATCAATAGACATAGTTTGTTGTGAAAGATCCTGAGATTGAAGGCTCACGAGCTGATCTTCAGGAAGGGTGTAAAGAGGAACAAAGTGTTGAAGATCAATTGGACGAGCCACATGAAGCCGATTGCAAAGACGTGGCAGAAGAAGACAAAGTTGGAGAGAATTTAAATTGTGATGATCTCATTAATATTTCTATGTGTGTAGACGTTACATCAATGAATGATGAAGACATCATAGCTGACATTCAGATGGTTGACACTAGAAATAGTGAGAGAGAAAATTCTCCTATCCAGCGTGTCATAATCTGAGAAGGGTGAGAATAAGAATTCAAGCTTTCCATCACTAGGGAAGAAATGAGGTGAAGATACATCACTACCTCATGGCGAGGAAAGTGAAGATGAAGCCTCGACTAAAGATGAACAAGCATGGACTCTCAAGCAAAAAGACCAAAATGAAAACCTTTGTTACCAAGTTTTTATGTACTATTGTATGCCTAGCTAAGACTAGACTAGCAAGCGTATGTTATTGTTCAGTACCCTTTCTCCATTAAGGGGGAGTGTTGTAAGTAATGGAGAAATTTAAACTTAGATTATTGTTATGATGATGATAGGTTTGAGACTCTAATCTTAGACCTCATAACCTAATATCTAGGGAGTGGTTGAAACCATCCCGTTAGTGTGAAAGCCTATATATTTGAGGCTCATCTGACTCAATCTAAGTTGGCTTGTATGAGTGTTTGTACACTCTCCAGGTATCTCACTTGGAGAGCCATTTAGTTTTTAGTTAATATATTCAGTTTTTAACAAGAGGTAGACTTACGCATAAAAGTTTGTGCACATTCCTGGGAATTATGTGTATTCTTTTCATTTCATTTTTTTTTTAAGAGTGATAATTCTAGCATATATGTTTTGTAAGTTGGTTGCATTAGATATAAGTTCGATTTAAAAACTTGTTCATGGTTTGGGTCGTAAATACATTATCATTCCCATTTTTCTAGATATCTCTCAATATCTTTATTTTATTTTTCTAGGATATATAAATCTATTATCGATGAAACTATACACATAAATAGAATTGACTATGTACATCACAAATATATAATAAAAAAAAATATTTTATTATTCTTATTATTGTAAATATATTTTTGTCTTGATGAGGGTTTGGAGGCGAGGGTTTGGATGCTGGTAGGATCGTCGGAGATGCGGCCGAGGGCCTAGACCCTTGCAGGCAGGGCTATAGAGAATGGTGATGGAGGAATGTTGTACGAGACAGGACAACGTGGCTGCTTGCGAGGCGTTTGACAGACAAAAAGTGTGACGGAGACAGCTGGGGGAATTTTCAAAGGAATTTTGTGGAAATAAGGGTTTTTCCAGGTGAAGGAGATGAGAACTAGTGCGCTGGCACCATACCCAGAAGACCCGAGCTGCTACTGTTTTGCGTTGGAAGGAGCAAGCCGTTTGCGGTTTTTTAGGGTTTGCCTACAGGGATTTAACCATGGTTAATCAGAGGGAGGCTGTTGACCTAGATCTAGCACCAGAGGACATATTATTGGTGTGGGGGAAAGATCTAACCACGCAGAATGTTGAATGGTATTTTGGGACCGCTGGCAGTCAAGGATATGAGAAACTATCTTCAGGAGAGACAGGGGTTACCAAGTTCTCTAAGGGTTCACTGGAAGGGCGTCTAGATCTGGGCAGTCTACACAATATCGACACAAAGGGATTTCAGGAGGCGAGTTTTCAAAAGGAGCCCCAACAAATAGGAACTCCTCTCTCGATTCAAGGAAGTAAAGGGAAGACCTCTGCACCGGGTTCCCTCTTATCAGGAGGCCTTGAAGATATTGTTAATTTCGGCTCGATTCGAGGGTTTTGGACCAGTGCTGAGACTGAAAGGGGGCTGACAGTCATTAGATCTGTCTCTGCCGAAAATCTGGTAAGCCCTAGTCGGACTGTAGGTCTGGTTGATTCTGGAGCGGGAGGGATATTGGAATCGAGATCTATCCTCAGCGGTTCAGGTTATGGGATGCAGGATGAGGTGCTTGATACCATAGTAGGGTTAGACAAAGATTCAGGCAGCAAAGCAATTCCAGACAACAGCACTCAGAGGAACCCTACATCGGAAAAAGAAGTGCATGAGTAGCAATAAGGAATAATTAAGAATGTCGTGAGCACCCAAACCAGGGAGGAGGGTTTTGAGATAAAAAAGACAGGGGAAAAAGGAAAAAATTGAAACCCATCAAGAAGAAGGATTTCGAAGCTAACTTAGTGCTGGGAATGGACGTGCAGGTGGATGAAGCCCTAGAAGTGGCAGAATGCACCCTGGTTGGAAGAGCGAGGGGCAAGAAATACGCAACCCAATTCATTAAAAACTGGGGAGAGCAGAAATGGCAGATGGACCTAGTTAAAAATTTTGAGGTCTCGGCCTTAGCTAAAGGATGGTTCATGGTGAGATTTGAGAACAAAGAAGCAGCGGATTGGGTAATGGAGAGGAATTGGGCCTTCGGAAATTTCCCAGTTTTATTCAAACGATGGAGCCCGATGTTTGATGCATTGCATGAAAGGACAAATGTATTTCCAGTTTGGGTTCGAGCTCCAGGATTTCCCTCCTTTCTCTGGGTGGAATCAGAGTTCAAGTCTATCGGGAATATGCTAGGCACTTATCTGGAGGTGGACATGTCCTTCATTCAAACTCAAAACAAAGCAATGGCCTGGATCTTGGTTAATCTAAACCCTAGAGGTGGTCTTGTAGAGACAATTAAAATTTAGTGTAGAGAATATGTATTCGAGCAGCCCCTGGACTATGAACATCTTCCCTTCAGATGTCATAGATGTCACGTCTACGGCACCTAGCAAGAGATTGCCCCCTGGGGAAGCGTCGAAGAAGTAATCAGAAGACGAATGAAGCGGAGGGCATGGAAGCAGATCAGAATCAGTCTTCTCAGAATGTGGAGACAAAGGAGAATCAGGAGTTGGAGGCTATGGAGGTGGATAAAAATCAGGGGGAGAACCAAATAGATCGGGCCTTAATCATCCCTTCAGACAGGGAAGAAACGACCGTAACAGGGCTCGGCAATGAAAGTTCGATCTAGGAGCCAATCAAAGGACCATCAACTTCCACAAGTACCAACCCCATTGAAGACATAACGGGTATGAGACTAGACTCAAGTAACCCATCTTTATCTCCTTCTGAAATTAAAGATGATTGCTTGATTACTAGTTCACATCACAAAAAACGTATGCTTGATGATCAAATTCATGTTGAAAACCTCACGACTGCTATCCCTTCCCTAGATCTGAACCGTGAAGATGACCTGAATGAGGAAGTTAAACCAATTTCTGCCTCTCTTACATGTCACTATAATCTTCGGTCTTTAGATAAAAAACCTGTGCTTTTAGGATCGATTGGAGGAATAGGTTTGACCTCCCCTCAAAGCTTAAAAAGAAAAGTGAGGGGCAGGAAATCCTACTTATCTAAAGCACAGGTAAGAGCAAAGTTTGATGTGGCAGACGGGAAACAGATGTCAATCCATGGGGCACTTAGAGCAGTGTATCCCCAAGAGAATGTAATTAAATGATTTTGTTATCCTGGAACTGCAGGGGTTTAGCCAGTAAACCCAGAAAAATGGCCTTAAAGGAGATGGTCTTGAGTTCGAAACCGGATTTTATTCTATTACAAGAGACCCTAGGTAAAAGTATAGAAGTAGAAACAGCATTAATGTCTCTACTCTCGGGCTAGCTTTTTATAGCAATGGATTCAGTCAGCCTCTCAGGAGGTTTGGCAATTAGATACAAAGAAGGAAGAGTGAGAATCACAAACCAATGGGGTGTGGATCATGCTATAGGAATGGAGATTCAAACTCCAGAATTTGGCTTCCCTTTTATGATCCTAAACATTTATGGGCCCTGTCAGGGGAGGATGAACTTCTGGAATGATCTTCTGTCAAAATCAATTATGGGAAGCCACAATATGGTCTTGGGTGGAGACTTAAATTTCTCAATAGGAATCGCCAAGGCCTTGGGACCTGCGGCAAGAGAGGACCCTCTATCAGACTTTTTTTTGAATGCCATAAATTCCCATAAGCTAATAGACGTTAATCTTATCAATCTAAAACCAACTTGGAGGAATCGAAGAGTTGGAGAAGCCAAAATTGCTAAAATATTGGATCGTTTTCTCTTAAGTGAAGATCTGGCTACCAATATTCCAATGTTTCGGAAATGGGTGGGAGAGGGAGGGAATTCAGATCATTTCCCAATCTTTCTAGAGCTATCCAAACCTCCTAGGAAACCAGCAGCTCCTTTCAAATTTAATGCATCATGGTTGCAAGAGGAATCCTACAATAACCTGTTTAGTGAGACCTGGAATCATCCAGATGGAAGTTCTCAGGAAGGGAAAGGATTCCAATTCATGGAAAACTTAAAAAGGCTAAAGAAAGCAACTATCGAATGGGAAAAGACTAGAAGGCAAAGACAGAACAAGGAATTAACCCAAATCTATGAAGAGCTCCGGGCGATGGAATGTACGGAGGCAGATGGCTACGCATCGCAGGAGTCAAAGGAGAAAATCTTATTGCTTGAAAAACATAGGGACCAAATTCTATTGGCAAGAGAGGAGGAATGGAGGTTGAAGAGTAGAGAAATATGGTTGAAATCTGGGGATGAGAAGACGAGATTTTTCCATAACTATGCAAAAGGGAGGAAAAACTCGAATACAATTTGGAAGTTAAAGAATGAGGAGGGCAGAGAGGCAAACACTTTTGAGGAACCCTCGATTCTGGGGAGAAATCACTTTCAGAATATGTTTGCGGATCAAGGAGAGATCACAATAGCATAAGTAATCAGGACTGCCCAATGTTTCCCTCGGTATGTATAGGAGGAAGAAGCGGAGAGCTTAATGAATGAAGTTTCAAAGGAGCAAGTTGAAAGTGTTATCAAATCAATGGCAAAAGACAAGAGTCCAAGCCCGGATGGGTGGACCATAGAACTCTTTCAACACTTCTTTGATCAGATTTGGGTAGAATTAACAGAGGTAGTGGAAGAGTCTAGGAAAAAAGGAGAGGTATATAGTCCATTCAATGCAACTTTCATAACACTTATACCAAAGAAGGAAGCCCCAAATTCTTTTGAAGACTTCAGGCCTATCTCCCTATGTAATAGTATATACAAAATCATCGCTAAAGTGATTGCAGTTCGAATAAAACCGATCCTTTCAGGATGTATCACCAATGAGTAAATCGGTTTTTTGGATGGCCGTCAGATTCACAAAGCTATAGGAGGGGCACAGGAAACTATTCATAGTGTCAAGCAGATGAAGAGGAAGGGAGCAGTGATTAAAATTGACTTGTCAAAAGCTTATGATAGAATTAACTGGATTTATCTAAGGATGCTACTCACCCATTTAGGATTTAAATATGATTTCATCAAGTGGATAATGGGATGCATCTCTAGTATCAGCTTCGCAATTCTAATAAACGGTGCAGCCTCACCTTTTTTCAAAGGATACAGGGGATTAAGACAAGGTTGTCCCCTATCACCCCTGCTCTTCCTTCTGGTGGCAGAAGGATTGAGTCAGCTGATCCGCTTGGCCAAAAGGGAGGGAACAGTAAAAGGTCTGGAAATAGCAGTCAACATGTACATATCCCATCTCCTATTTGTAGACGATATCTTACTGTTCACCAGCGGAAACCTGAACGAAATTAAGGAATTAAAAAATATTATTGACCTCTTCATGAAAGTGACTGGAATGCAAGTAAATTACAGGAAATCCCAGCTAATTACGGAAGGATTAGATAGGCTTGAGAAAAACCAGATCACCTCAATTCTTCCTTTTGATGTGCTCAGCATGGAGAATCCTTTCAAATATTTAGGTTTTTGGCTGAAGCCTAACGCTTCCAAGAAACAAGACTGGAACTGGCTGGTTGCAAAAATTGAAGCTAGAATCTCACACTAGAGCTACAAATGGCTCTCCAGAGCAGGAAGACTGACCTTAATCAAATCTGTGTTACTAGCCATGCCAGTCTATTGGGCTGCATTAACATGGGTCCCAAAAGGGATTCTAGATAAGATAAGAAGAATTTGCAGTAGATTTCTCTGGGCAGGCTCAAAGGAGGACTCAGTACTTCCATGGGTAGCCTGGGAAAAAGTGGGAAGACCTAAAGAATGGGGAGGATGGGGGATAAAAAATCTCACTAATTTCAGCATCTCTCTAGCAGCAAAATCAAGATGGAGAATCATCAAAATGGAAAATCTATGGACAAGAGTGGTGAAGAGGAAATACATAGATCCTACTCCTTTAGAAGAATGGATTAGGAACCCAATCAAGAAGGAGAAAAATGCTTCGGTGGTTTGGAAAGCCACAGTGGTGGCTTTCAAGGTGATTGAACAAGGTCTGGCCTGGCAGATCAGAAATGGGGAAAAACTTAGGATAGGGAAAGATCCTTGTGTTGGATGCAATGAAAAATTCGCCCTTTCCCCTGGGTTAATCAGACATCTAGAATCTAAAGGCATCTTGTCCCTAAGTCAGGTCGAGAAAATTGATTTCTCTTCTATATGGGGGCAAGCTTGGAAATCTGGAGAAGATCTAGGTCTACAGCCGGCCTGGTGGAATGAGTGGAAGGTATACACCGAAGAGCTAACTAGATCAAACGTAAGGATAAAAGACAGACATAATCAGCTAGTTTGGGAACATGCAGAAAATGGATCTTACTCCCCAAAATTTGGGTACAAATTCCTAATGACAAAAAAAGGATGGGGAGATCCGGAATGGTGGGCCAAACTGATATGGAAACTCAAATGCCCAGCAAAAGCCAGACTTTTCTTTTGGTGTATTCTAAAAAGGAAAATTCCTACATGGGATATACTTCAAGCCAGGTATAAACAAGGGCTAGGGAGATGTCCTTTACGCAAATCAGAATCTGAAACCATTAGACATTTGTTTCTACCTTGTCCATCTGTCAAAAAAGTTTGGGCGGAGGTCGGAAAGCTTATTGATAAACAGGTTGATTGGGAGGGGGAAAATTTTCAGGAGTTATGGGACAAACGGTGGCACCAATATCCTAAGGTGAAAATGTGAAATTTACCACCCATCATCTGTTGGGGAATCTGGATTGCAAGGAACGGGAGTATATTTATGGAAAAGGAAACCTCAGCTGAATCAATAGCGATTCAATGCACTTCTATCCTGTCAAATATTCCTGAATCAGAGGAGGAAAGAAATCCTAGGCAGATAAGGGAGGAACAAATCAAAGAAGGAATACCATGGGCCTATTTTGACAGGGCTTCTCAAAACAACAAAGCAAGAGCAGGGATGATCATCCACCTAAATGAAAATCAGACTTTAAAAGCTTTAGTGGGTTTAGGCACGGGGACAAATAATTATGCAGAACTCTCAGCTTTAAAACTTCTTCTATGCTGGCTCATTCACAGGAACATCCTCACGGTTCAGATCTTCAGAGATTCTTTAACTATCATAAAATGGGTCAATGGTCAAAGTAGATTTCAAAGTTATATGCTCAGACCTTTATTAGAAGAAATTCAGTCCTTAAAACTCTCTTTTAATGTGTTTT
The DNA here is from genome assembly GCA_000404065.3 of Pinus taeda. NCBI lineage: Eukaryota > Viridiplantae > Streptophyta > Pinopsida > Pinales > Pinaceae > Pinus > Pinus taeda. The sequence continues at coordinate 40,967 of APFE030788096.1, forward strand.
CAATATGCCATATTTACAGGGAGCGAAATGTTGCAGCAGACAAACTTTCTAAGGAAGGTTTGCAGCAGGTTATGGGCAGCTGGAAAGTAGCGGAAGAATCTCATGGACAGATCTGTGTGTCGGATTAGCCACCTCACGCATAGTGTTTTTCTTTATCGTTGCAGTTTTAAAGATGTTTCTGTTATTTTAAAATGCTTGCAAACATACTATTACTATGAGATATAATGGAAACAAAGTTTTCCATAGTTTTTTGAATAGTTTTTCTATTTTCCTTTTGGGTTGTTTTCCTCCTAAGAGGAGACCCAGGAAATAGAAAAAATTGTCATCTCTAGATGGATATCATTTTTGGACTGTTTACAGTGACTGTTATGCTGAAAACGTAAACTGTGTGTTTGAAGTTTTATGTTTTCAGAGGATACTTTAGTCAGCTTTTTGGTGCAGAAAAGACTGTCTTTTTTGTAGCAACTATATGAGATCATCATACAGCAAATGGAATGCCTAGGAATATACTTGTAACTTTTTCTTATGCTTAATAAAAATTTTGCTTTTTTCCTTGGAAAAAAAAAAATATTTTTGTCTTGACATATATGATAATCTTAAAATACATACTTTTTTTATTTTTGTTTTAATTTTCTTCTACTTTAACCATTCTAAAAATAAGTTATATGGTGCACTAGTACAAACTAGATATACAACCTTAGAAAAAAAAAAAAATTGATCATGCTAAAATGCTTATAACTAACACTAACCAAAGACCTTGTAATTTCAAAGATATGTATATATATATATATATATATATATATATATATATATATATATATATAATATATATAACTTTGAAAAAACAATTGTGCACAAGAACAATGTGCCTCTCTATAATTCTCAAATTTTGTTTAAGAAAATTCAATGTTTGGGTACTCAATGTTAGCACTAACAATAGGATATGCATTATATTTTACATGAAAGTAACATACTACTATTAAGAAAAACTCAAATTTCACATAGTCACAAATATTTTTTATAAATACAAATCATACAGTTGGAAAGCTAATTCATTTTCTTACATTTCATATGCCTACACCATATTCAAATTTGTTGTCGAAGTACCTCAAATCATCCCTCAAATTAACAAATTGTTGTTTTTCTATGTTTTCATTGCTACTAATATGTCATGAGAGACCATCATTAGCTTACATATACCCAAATATGAGAATATATACTTCTTTCATGTATTTGTTTAGAAATATTCTTGTACCAACATAGATCCAGTTTAACTCCAAACATATCATGCATTGGGAGGGATCAAATCTCTTGACCTACAAACCTTTCCAAGTTTTCACACGCTAAAAAAGGTTTAAGTTGTAAGATATTTGATCCTATCAAAATGATAAACCATAATTAAAATGAACCTGTTTATTTACTTTAAATTGAGGGAAAAATGAGAGAAATATTTGAGAGCTTGAGGATAAAAAAGTGGTCAAGGTGGAGTTCTATCTTCATCCTTCTTCCATACAATCCAAAATGAAAGAATTTAATCTTGATCTTTAAATAAAAGACGAATTTATTTCTCACAATTAGACTCATCCAACATCTACTTCTTTATTAATGGTTTGTTCCTCATTGATTATTATTATTCCCAAGGTCTATTCAACATGTGATCAAGGTGGAATTCTTTCTTTATCCTTCATCTATACACTTCAAAATTGAAAATTTTGATCTTCATTATTAAATAAGAGGAGTTTATTTCAATTCATTACACTACATCTTTATTAATGAATTGTTATTCACTTATGGTAATTATTCCTAAAGATTACAACACACAAGTGATGATGGGGAATTTTCATGTGTAATTTTCCATAAAAATATTCCAATTAAGTTAAAAAAAAAAACTAATTTTCTAACTAACCATTACTTTCTTTACCATGCACATATATTAGTTTCATCTTCAACTTATATGTCCACTATAAATACATAGACATTAATAATTTTGCCTAGATTATAATACCCTTTGTAAGCATCTCTAAATTCTCTATCTCTTCCTTTAAGTAGTTAACACATGAATCTATGTGAACTTATATAACCAAATATATGATATATAACAATAATACCCTTTGTAAACATCTCTAAATTCTTTATCTCTTCCTTTACGTAATTAACACATGAATCTATGCAAAAGCCCCCCTTTTGGCCTTCCATACTGAACAAAACCTTAGCCAATTATCATTCAATTCTTGATGACATCTCTTAAAAACAACATAGGAATATTGAAACAGAAGTCATCAACACCTCCATATCATTGGCTTATTTTGATGGATCAGCACAGGAATCTAGCTGTGGGGAGCTATTTTACACTTATCAGTTACTCATTTTTACAAAATACAAATGGGTTTGGGCAAATGAACAAATAACTATGTCGAGCTTATAACTGCAAAATACCTCATCCAATATGCTTTACATAAACAATGCACAAACCTACAACTATTTGGTGACTCAAAACTGGTTATAATTGGATCAACAAAAAACACATTTGCAATGGCATATTCTGGATCAAATTTATAGACTTATTATGTCTTTTTACTCTTTCACTTGTCATCATATTTACAGGAACTGCCCTGCCAATCACTTATCCAATATCCAAGAGATGATGACACTTCGTTGATATGCGAGGAAAAAGATGGTGCTGCATACCACCTTTCATAGACCCAGAATTGAAGCAGCGTAAGCAGCGTTACAAGGGACTGATATTTTTCATATTATCTTATTGCTTATATTGTAAATATTTATCCAGAACTTTTTTATAGCACAAATTTCCTCTTTGCGAAGAGGCCAGTAAGCTCATATTATCTTATTGCTTATATTGTAAATATTTATCGAGAACTTTTTTATAGCACAAATTTCCTCTTTGCGAAGAGGCCAGCTCTCTTTTTTTGTTGTTCTCAATTAGCTTGTTCCCTGCGTGGAGGATTGCACACAAAGTTTCATCCTTTTTGAACAAGCAATGCCTTAAATTAAGTAATGCTCATCATATACAAAATATAATTTTCTCCTTTAATAAATCTATGTGAACTTATATAACCAAATATATGATATATAACAATTTCTATGGTTAATAAGTACACATTTGAAGTTGTTAAATTATTTATGCTATTAATTAAAAACTACTTGTACCAATTTGATCAATAAATTAATCATGAGATTTAAATAAGAATCTAATCTTCCAATATTGATTTATACCAAAAAGAATATACCACATAATTGAAATATTAAAACACTGATTTACTTTCACTTATATATGGTTTGTTTTGTTTTAAATAAAATTAATATTTATTTTTAGAAATAAAACATTTGCATAAAAAACATTGAAGTTGGTCGTATATTACTTAGTATGGAAATCTAGCGGTTTCTAAGAATCTTCTAAAATTTATGAGAACTTTTACAAATTAATTTTAACTTTAAACAAGGCGGGCTGCAAAGCAGCAAGTCCTTACCTGCAGATCTTAAGAGTTTGAAGAAGTGGGCACTTTGTTGACCAGCAAAACCTTGTTTACCTCTGATGATTCTTAAGTCAAATGCAAGGGTGAAGTTGATTAGATATCTAATCAAATGCAAGGGTGAAGTTGAGTAGATATCTAATCAAATGCAAGGGTGAAGCATATTTTTTTTTTACCAAAATTAAATTATTGAGTTAAGAGGTTCATTCTACAGCCCAGTATGATGTGTAACCCTATCAGTCTGTCATCGAAATTGAATTGAAATTTTGTTCATAGCGAAAATAAAAATGATAATGACAAAAAATCTAAAAATATAAAAAAATTAAATAACCATATAAAACATTTAAATAATATTAGCTCATAAAAAAATTTACACTTGAAGAAATTAGATCCCTCATAAAAAAATTTATGAATGAAAAATTTAGACTAAATACCTCTAACCTCTAGACTCAGATTAAATCTTTATTTATTTAAGATGGATCTATTTTTTTACCCGTAGTCAATATCAAATATATCTATTTAATGCTCTCTAATGGGTTAACTCAAAGTCTAAGTGCTCTCTGAGTTGTCAACTTGCTTGCTAAATATCAAATACGCCGATTTAGTGCTCTCTAATTTGTTAACTCAAGTACATATATTTAGTGCTCTCTCAGTTGTTAAGTTTCGGTAAATTTGAGGATTAAAAGAAGGAAATCGATGCTAGGCGAACTGCTGTTTGAAGGAGAAACCTAAACATCAACAGAGTTGAGCTTGCTTCGCCTGCAACACTTAACAATGTCCTGAACAAAAATATCAGAAATATACTTTGCGAAAGATGTCTTCCCCAACCCAAAGGTATTGCAAGATAATATTTATAACCCCGTATCCTTCGCGAAAAATGTCTTCCCCAACCCAAAGGTATTGCATCATTATATTTATAACCCAGGTGGGTAGGATAAATTCATTCATGCTTTATACCTTAAAGAAAAAAAATATTATAATAAAAGATATCATGCAGGAATTTTATAAGTGTATTGCATTACTAATCCATTTTCTAATTGTTGAACCAAGTTAGAGAACCTTCAATGATCTGGTCAACGCAGATTGTAAAAAATCCATAAGTTATATATTACATAAGATTAACTTAAGTTAATGGCAAGGATTACTAAAAGGAAAAGTTAAAACAATGATAATTTCACTGGAGACGATGGCTAGTTTGTTCAGGGTTGTCAAATATGTTTTTGGTATAAAATGTTCGGAAGATTTCACTGGATAAATCGCTGAAAACCCCTATATCCAATATCCTTAATAAATACAATCGAAACACACTTAGAATGTTCCTTGAACCAAGGAAAATGTTTTGAGTTTATAAAAATACACTTTCCCGTAGAAACTGAAAATACACAAGGTGATTTACATCTAATGAAACTCAATTTTGGGAGCTATGTTTACTCAGCCTATATCGAATTTTGGTATATTTTATTTATTTTCGGTAGTTTACTTTTAAGTTTTTATCATGCTGGATGCAATGGTTGGTAGGTTAATTTCCATGAAGATATTTTGAATGTTTACTTTTGGGTTAAATAATTTTTCGTTATTATATTTATATATATATATATATAATATTTTCACTATTTTAGGGTAATGAATGCTCCGACAGGGAGGACCATTGTATATTATGCAGAGTATCTCTAATGTAACCAGATTGCTTAGAAATAATAATACGATGGGCCTTGGAAAACAAATCAAGACGATGGGCCTTAGAAAACAAATTTGAGAGGTACTAATATTCTAAGAGAGGAAAACAAATCCAGACGATGAGCCTCGACAAACAAATTTGAGAGGTATTAATGATTTTTCTTTATGTAAGAAAAACGCGTAATATATTATTAAATGAGATCAAAATACATTTTTTGACATCACCATCCATGTCATATATATCATATATGAAATCTGAGCAAGCAAACAGCTTCCCATCGAGAAAACCGGACAGCAATATATACATCATAAAACATAATATGGCCCAAAATCAGTTGTAGGGTGCAAATATAGTAAAAAGAATAAAAAGTAGATCATCCTCCAGTGTATCATTGAGGATATATAAATAATAATCCAATGTTCCCCACATTTCATTTATTATTCACAACATGAGGAAAAAACGCAGACAGAATTTCAAAAAAAAAGAAAAACACAGAGTATACAAAATAACAACCATAGTTACTCAGGAAATGGAAACACCTCAGCATCCAGAATAGTGTCTCCCAGATTGATTTCAATGTGCATACCGCCCAAGTGTTCTTATAGACACCTCTTTGATAATTGATTTGCTTGTTGATTGTATTGAGAGGTACTAATGTTGTAAGAGAGGAAAATGTGATATGGTGTCCAAAGACTCATAAATGAGACTGAGACTATTGTTTTTGCAGGCAACAAGAAGTTAGACAGTAAAATCAGGGAGCAAAGCGGGTAAGATCCCAGCAACGCAAAGAAAAAATTGGTGATAGTACAAGATTTTAGGGTAGGAGGTGTTTCCTTCTTCCCTGTGATGTCATTATCACAATAACAGTATTCATTCAAATAAAGTTGCTACACATCTTGCTTCCCTGCATATCGTACCCAGCTGCAAACATTATCACCACTAAAAGAAAAACACGGAGATCATCAGTACAGCCGACTAGAAGATCAAAAAGGATGTTTTCAAGTCTTACCTTGAATAGGGAAAGACTGACAGAGACTGAGACGAGTAAGCATCGTGTGCAGTAAAGTTTATCTCCTGAAAAGTATGGAGCATCTCACAGCCCATTACAAAGGTCTAACTTTCCCAGCCAAATCAGAGCTATGCCCACATAAATTAGTGTTGATTTGGTCAGGAAGCAAGAAAGGGGTGACAGCCAAGAGCCAAATCAGAGCTATGCCCACATAAATTAGTGTTGATTTGGTCAGGAAGCAAGAAAGGGGTGACAGCCACATAAATTAGTGTTGATTTGGTCAGGAAGCAAGAAAGGGGTGACAGCCAACAGTTTATATTATTTCTTAGCTTGACTAAGTATTATCTAATTTTAAGGTCATGATTAAGTCAGACATTTGGTGTATGAGATCTTTTTTTATGGCAAAAGGATCCATTTCCGCCCATCTATTTGAATGCTAAGTCTACGAACTCTATGACCTCTAAAAAACACAGGCTCTTAATCATTAAATAAGATAAACTGTATATAAATAAGATAAACTGTATATAAATATAAAAAATATAAGATTTCTTATACTTTTTATTCTTTATAGCAGCTAACATTTGCTATAACATAAAATGTTTAAAATTAATACTAGTATAATTCATTTGAATTTAAAATTCTATTGAAATTCATTAAATTACTTACACTTATCCTGAGTTTTGTCTAGTAATGAGGCCAAACAAGATCAAGAATTGGTTGATTGGTCAAATAAAAAATAAGTATATATTTGGTTGCTATAGAAAAAATGCAACGAAGACCATCTATAACAAAGCCTATCATAAAAGTTTAAAAGCTTATTGATTTATGTGCAAGCCTTAAAAAAAGGCATATCGATTACAATAGTTTCCGGTAAGTTTAAAAGCTTATTGATTTATGTGCAAGCCTTAAAAAAAAAAGGCATATCGATCACAATAGTGTCCGGTAGGGACTAATACGAAAGGAATTTATTTCTCATCATTCTACATCTTTATCAATGGTTTGTCCTTCACGATTATTATTCCTAAAAACTAATCCACATCAGTGATGATGGAGATTTTTATGTATAATTTTCCATGTGGGGTATGTCAATTGGTTTTTTTTATAATAATTTTTTAATTACTTAATATTTTTTTGCCAATGCAACCTACAATTATTTTATTCTCAACTTATATTCCCACTATGCATACATATACATTAATAACTTTGCTCGAGTTAGAAAACCCTTTATAAACGTGTTATAAACTTTATCTTTTCTTTTATGCAGTGAAAACATGAATTTGTGTGAACTTATAACCAAATATAAAATATATAACAATTGTTATTAGTCCCTGCCTCCGGCATAGCAGGGACCTATGCCGGGACTATAGTGATCGATCAGTGATATATTTCATATTAATTCAGGCACATTGTTAGTTTAAATAATGTATTATGGTTTTTTTTTTTTTATCTAAAGTTTTTTTTTGAGCTAGCGATCGATCAGTGATATATTTTATATTAATTCAGGCACATTGTTACATTTAACAAATATTTAAAAAAAACATATTATGGTTTTTTTTGTTTTATCTAAAAAATATTTAAAAAAAACATATTATGGTTTTTTTTGTTTTATCTAAAGTTTTTTTTAGGTTGTATTGCCGGAATATTGATTGATTTCATAGATTTCATATTAATACGTTTTACTGATCCATATTAATACGTTTTACTGATCCATTTTATCTAAAGTTCTATGATTTTATATATAGCTGGGGAAATGTTGCATAAACCTTTGTTTAAAAGGTTTGAAGTGGTGATTACACCCGTTACTGCCGGCTACCACCATTATTTACACCTGTCGCCCTGCCAACTGCCAACTGCCACCGACTCTCTATTTGAAACAATTGAAGCAGACATCAACCTCATTGGAAAGCCATTGAAGAAGACAACGGACAACAGTCGCATTGCAAAAAGTTGCAGCAGAAGAAGAAGTTCATCCAATCTAGAAGGAATTAGACCAAAGAGGAATCAGACGAAAAACAAATAATTGATTGGTAAGCATAAACTCACCATGAACTAATATACCAAATAATTGATTGGTAAGCATAAACTCACCATGAACTATTATACCCTTTGATTGCAAGAAAAATGGTTTCCCTTATATATTTATTTTTGTGTGCACCATCTTCATTTCAGTTATTATAATCAATCTTTACTATATTTCTATGTGCATCTATTATATTCAAAATAAGGATAACCAAAATCAGGGTGGAGGGTGAAGGAAAGCACTGACTGCCAAACTGAATGCCCTTAGTTGCACCATCGGGAGACAGTCACGCTGAAGCTACACTCTTGCTACAGTAACCCAAAAAATACGCCACCCTCCAGCACTGCCCACAGTGTAGTCCTTCATTTGCTTGAGCTTTTCTGTTTTCAGCGGTGCTGAATTCCCAAAGCTTATCTCCAAACGGTTGGCATGACCTTCATTATCTTTCTCAGGAGGTATACTTTCCTTATCAAAGGTTCCCCTTTCTTAAGCATATATGGTTCTAGGTCCTTTCCTCAGAATGCATGTCAGGTTTAGAGCTCAGGTTCGACGTCCTTTACTCACATGTTGCATACAAAACTGCGGGGAAAGCACAGTGGAACTTGAAATCACAGCACATAGACCTGTTAAATCACCTTCCATAAATAACAATATGACTTCACACATACCAAAATTGACATCAAATCACATACACGACAATTTTATGACCTCTATTCCTTATCCAGCTTATGCCAAATTGCTAATTTACGCCATAACCAACTGTACAAAGAAAACCAGAAGGAAAAAAATTGCTAATTTACGCCATAACCAACTGTACAAAGAAAACCAAAAGGAAAAAACAAACCAATTTCAAATTCCTAGACTTGAAGGAAGAGGGAGCTTAGATTGAACAGTGGAGCAGGCAGACCATTGGTATGTTGCTCGACCATTCCTGTCCTCAATTGATTTCTCCCGTGAGTTAATACATTCTTAGCGCTCCAGTTGTCGTTGAGTATTGGTTTTTCTCAGTGTCTGAGTTGTGCTGTCTAGTGGCAGCGAAAGTACAAAACCAAGGGTTCTGGTACATGTTTTTTCGAGTGCGCGCTTGCAAATCAGTTTCTTACCTAACAGCCCAATGGTCCCCTATGCTGCGTACTTCTTTGCAATGTACCGAACGATGGCCCTCGATTCTGCATTAACCATAAAGCAAAAAATGAATAAGTAAAAGATGAATCTCTAACAAATTTCCATAAGTTTCTAGATGTAGTTTGAGTAAATATGTGATATGTATGGATACAAACCAAAAAGAGTCATAGCACCGTCCTCGAGCACAGGTACCTTCATCCCCTCTCCCCTCCCTATATTATACATCCCCCTGAAGCCGCAGACACCTTTGCTCTGCTTGCAATTTACGCAGGCAGTGGGGAAATTGTTGTTGCCAACATTGAAGCTGTACTTGAGTGCGATACCATAATTCCAACAAGTGGGATCTGTGGCATCGTCGTCGAAGCTGTAAATGCTGGTGTAGGACTGGCATTCGAGCTTAGCTAGGTTTATCTTATTGGCAGAGCCCAGATTGATGGGCGCATATACACAGCAGGAGGAAATTGGGGAATATGGTTTTAAACCAAGGCCTACCACGCCAGGGCAGCTATAGAGACCAGTGCAGATTTGGGAGCTAACGGTGTCGCACATATAGCACAGGTACCTGCCCGAAGGGCTGCATAAACGAGAATTCATTTGATTAAATCTTAAATTAGAGTGTCTGCTTTGTGTTGTCATCGTGCATGTTAGGTTATCGCATGATAGACAAGCGGTAAGATAGTTGGCCCACAGTGTCAAACAACCAGTAAAATTATCAGCCCACACAACCAGACAGGTGGACAATCAGAAAAGCAATCACAATCATAAAGTAATGGTTTACACAACGGAGTTTCATTTTCATAATATTCTGAAACCTATTTACTTTTATTTGATAACTTTATTCTTTCACAAAGGCATTTGATACACAACAAAGTTTCATTTTCATAATATTCTTGGACATACGTCTTTAGAGCTTATTGTGCAACCACGGTCTTCAACCCGTCTTTCCATAACTACCGCATTTGGTCATTCATTGGACTTCGAATGACAACATACACTGCATGGTATATGACAATCACAACAGTTGTTCATGGATAGGTACATATAGCCAAAGCTCGTACAATTTTCTCTCTGCAATAAGATGAAGTTCCCAGAGTAATTCATAAAGATATCTAGCAGTGTCCAAATTGGGCAAGTTGAAAATGTGGAACACTCGGCCCCAACAAAGATGGTGTTATACTTCACAAGAGCCACAAACATCCTTTACACTTTTGGGGGTCATGCAATCACAGTGTAAGCAACTCTTTATCAATTTTCAAGCTTTTCTATGAGCTTTCTCTATGGATTTATCTGACCAATTACGGATTTGTACTCTACAGTGAAATAATGCATGCCATGTGGAAGCCTTAGAAATTCAAGTATATCTACCTTTTGGCAACTCTATATGTATTCACATTAATGCTGCCATCTGCAATATCGGTTTACTGGGCTTTTGGAGATGAGCTCTTGAATCATGCAAATGCTTTCGCTTTGCTCCCCAAGTCAGTTTTCTATGACATTGTTGTCATTCTTATGTTAATTCACCAAGTAAGATGGAGTCTCTATCAACAATTGTTTTGAAACATTTTCAATTTTGACATCATACTCAGAAATTAGAATTATCCTGGAATGAGTTTAATATGCGACGTCCTAGAGACCCCATTTTGGACTTATTTTTCTCTATAAACTGTTAATAAAAGTAGTTTGGTTACACTGACAATATAATATCTTGCTATTCTTTGTGTACAGTTCATTACCTTTGGCTTTGCATGTACCCCTTTCTACTTTGTTTGGGAAAAAGTCATTGGAATGCATGATACCAAGAGCATTACCCCTTTCTACTTTGTTTGGGAAAAAGTCATTGGAATGCATGATACCAAGAGCATTACCCCTTTCTACTTTGTTTGGGAAAAAGTCATTGGAATGCATGATACCAAGAGCATTTTTCTTCGGGCACTAGCAAGGCTACCTGTAGTGATTCCAATCCGGTTCCTTGCAATAATATTTCCTTTCTTTGGCCCCATAAATGTTGGGTATTTTTCTCTGTTTGGGATGGGAAAATACCAAAACCACAAAATATAAAAACACAGAGGCAATGCTCTGTTTCTTTTGCTCCAGGATCTTTTTGCACAGAGGACCCTTTTAAAAAAATAGCTGAGAACAGAGTATTTCACCACCATAAAATATTTCCATTCATTAAAATAGATTCACAGTTACACACTCATCCTCTTTGCTGAGAGGGATTTACCAAAAACAACATTAAACCAAAACTCTGTTTTCACCTGAGAATTTACAGAGACATATTCATCCTCTTTCACTGAGAGGGATTCACCAAAACATTTTCACAAAACTTACTCTGCCTCCTATGAAATTTTACACCACTGTGTAAAAATTTCATTTACATTCACTGCTGTGTGAAAACAAAACTTACAGGGATTTACAGGTTTACCTTTTCACTGCTGTGTGAAACTATTCATGGTTTTGAAAACAAAACTGCCCCTGGTTTTCTTCATTCACTTCTCCTCCTGCACTGCTGTGCAATCTTTACTTCTTATATTACAAACAAAAATTACTCTGCTGCATAAAACCTTTTTACATTACAAACCCAAAAATAATATTTATGCACTTCTGTGCATTCCTCCCCTGCAATACAAAATTAATCTCAGTTCACCATTGGCTGCTGCGAATCCAATTTTTTCTATCTCACTGTGTGAGATTCACGTTTTGGTGCTTTTGGGCTCATCCCTCTTTCGCGCTGCAAGAGTCACGCTCTTTTCATATGCCATTATATTGCTTTATTTACTGTTGTTGCGGACCTGATTCTTTTTACCATGTGCAAAACATAGCACACGCACTTCTCACATTGGATTACAATCCATGTGTATTTTCTAATCGCTGCCGCGCACTAAACTTCATATCTCCTCGTGTGCTTTCATATTAAAAATATGGTCAACGTTTTTTTTAAAACATATATTAAAAAAAACTTACCCATACTCCCGCCGTAAGAAATATTAAAGGCTTTACCAAAAACATATGACAATGAATTAATTTAACGTATGGGTTATGGTCCACGGTGTATTTAATTTAGACAGACCCGTATGTACTTTGGACAGGTTTAAACAGCGGAGTCCTTTCCCTTCAATCGGACGGCGGAGAGAGATGCACCATGATCGGACGCATATCGGGCGAGGTGAGCTGACCCATCGTTACCTTCCGATGGAGGCCTGAGGCTGATGTCACGGTTGCGTCATGGCTGGACAGTTGTCAGCATCGGACCACACTGTCCAGAAACAGCTTTAGGCTTAAGGGTGGTGCGATATCTTCCTGCCGGTTTCAAGGTTGCTGCAATGGTTTTGGCGCTGCGTTGACTGCTGACCCGTGCGCCTTAATTGCTGGCTTCCTGCGCACAGGGGAAATTACCAGTTCCAACACTCCCCTTTAATTTCACCTGCTGGGCATTCAATCTTACCCAAACACTTCCTCAACTCCTTGACATGCTGCTGTTGCAAAAAAAAAGTCTTCCTCTTAACAGAGGGATTCACCACTGTCCATGTTGAAAAATATCTTCCTCTAAACTAGAGGGATTCACCTGTCTATGCTAAAAAGCATCTTCCTCTTCACAGAGGGATTCTCCAAAGACAACAAATCTTCCTCTTAAGAGAGGGATTCACTAACACTGCTTCA
>APFE030788096.1:86675-109269 GCA_000404065.3 Pinus taeda
GTTAAATGAAGGGATTATGGTTGATCCCTTTAAGGTAGAGGCGATAGTCCAGTTGCCTCCCCCATCCTCCATTCGATAACTTCAAAGTCTTCAAGGGAAGGCTAATTTCTTAGGACGGTTTATAGCGAACTACGCCGAGATCACCAAAGGGTTTATGCATTTTCTCCGCAAAGGGGTTCCATTCGTGTGGGGCGACTTTGCGCAGTGGTCATTTGATGCTTTGAAAAAGGCATTAGTCTCTGCCCCACTTTTGAGTCCACCAGATTATGGTAGGGACTTCCTTTTATATCTCGCTGCAGCAGAATCAACCATTGGTATGGTTCTCGTTCAGGAAGATGATGCTCTCACAAAGCATGTGATTTATTACTTGAGCCGAGGCTTGATAGTTCCTAAACTTCGCTATTCTCCGATTGAGAAGTTGGCCTTGGCAGCTGTCCATGCTGTCCATTGGCTCCATCATTATATTCTGCTACGCAAAAATTTTGTCTTGGCAGCAGTCAATCCATTTCAGTTTGTCCTCAGTAAGCGAGTGATTGGGGGCAAACATAATCGATGGATTGTCGTTCTACAAGAATTTGATCTCGAGTTCTTGTTTGCCAAGTCCAAGAAATCTATCGTTTTTGCCGAGCTAATTTCCAAGCTGCCTTGTGGAGGGGATACTATTTACGAGGAAAGTTTTTCCAACGAACACTTATTCCTCATCTCTTCACTCGACCATTGGTATGGAGATATCATTGTTTATCTCCAGACTTCGAAGTTTCCCTCTACTTTATCTAAGGATGAACGTCGCAAATTATGTCACCTCGCTAAAAATTACGTTATCATTGGTAATACATTATATCGTCGGGGGGTTGATTCAATCCTTCAGTGCTGTTTAACCTTAGAGGAGGCAGAGTCAGTGCTAAATGATTGCCATAGCGGAGCTTGTGGTGGTCATATATCAGGGCTTGTTATAGCTCAGCGTATCTTGTGTGCCATCTATTTTTGGCCTTCGCTCTTCAAAGATTGTGTTGAAGCGGTCAAACGCTGTCACCCATGCTAATTTTATACTTGGAATATGCGCGCACATCCAGCTCCTCTTTTTCCTGTTGTCACTGTCAGTCCCTTTACTAAGTGGGGTATTGATTTTACGACTTGTCATCCGCCTTCAACAGCGAATCACAAGTATATTATCATGGCCGTAGACTACTTCACGAAGTGGGCTAGAGCCATGCCCACTTATAAAAATGATAGTGAAACAATGGCATTGTTCCTTTTTAATCAGATTATCTCAAGGTTCCGTATCCTAGGAGAGATTCTCACTGACCATGGAAGTCATTTCTAGAATCAACTAATGTCCGAATTAGCTCTCAAACTAGGTTTCCAGCAGGAACATTTGTCTCCTTATTATCCTCAGGCCAATGGATAGGTCGAGGCAGTAAACAAAACTCTTAAGACGATCCTGCAAAGGACAATTGATAAAAATAGATCCAATTGGCATCTTATGTTGTATTCAGCTCTATGGGCATACCGAACCTCCGTTAAGACTGCTACAGGTTTTACACCTTTTCAGTTAGTTTATGGGTTGGAATCTATCTTTCCCGTTGAATGTGAAATTCCATCTCTTAAGTTAGCTATTGAACTCCTTCCAGAGACCTCTCGTCTCGAAGAGCGCCTCCTTCACTTGGAACATCTTGATGAGCAGCGTCGAGATGCAACCACAGTAAATGAGGCTCATAAGAAAAAGGTTAGAACCCAGTATGATAAAGTTGTCCGTGCTCGTGTCTTTTCTGAAGGTGACCTCGTCTTGGTCTACGACCAAGATAAGGACACCTTGGGGGCAGGCAAATTCAAACCTATGTGGTACGGTCCCTTCATAATTAAATGAGTTTTAACAAAAGGGTTGTATGAGTTAATCGATTTCGAAGGAAACAAATTGGCGGAACCCCGAAACGGGCTCTACCTTAAGAAGTACTTTGCTTAAGTAGCAGCTAGGCAATGGCTTCTTTGTACATTAAGTATATTTGTACATATTTTGTCGAGAGCTTGTGATATCAACACTTTTTGGTCTACTTTGGCAGGTGTTGATGGATGACTTGGTTTATTTTGGATTCGCTCATGGTGCTAGTCGGCGCACTCAGAATCTCACTTCCGCAGCTTGGGTACTGTATTATCCAACTGGTCAATTGATGGTATCAAGGGGAGTATGCATCGGTCCCGCTTCAAACAATATGGCTGAGTATACTGCCGTCATTAATTAGCTATCTGAGGCAATTTCTCACAAAATCGACTCGTTGGTAGTTTATCTTGATTCACAATTGATAGTGTCACAATTAAATAACATTTATCAGGTAAGGGATCCATGTTTATATCGCCAGTATTTAAGGGTGAGGTTGTTGCAAAGATCATTTACTTATATTAATTATTTTCATATTCCAAGATCTTATAATTGGTTAGCTAATTCTATCACTAATCAAGCATTAGACCGGTACATCAATCATTCATCACAATAAAGTAAGCATCGAAAATTCAAACTGTATATATATTTCATAAAGCATCTCGAGTGTACATAAGTCTGTCCAAAAAATATACAAAATTGGGACTCAAATGCCCATAATCATGTCCGCTATGTCTAATTTCCCGGCTTAGGATTAGCGGCTAAGTAGGCAACTACTGCATTGGCTACACGCCTAAAAGTGTGAACCCAGTCACGTGGCATGCCAACCACATGACGCTGCATCTCTATAGGAAGGTCCTCTATAGTTGCCATCGGCACTCGGTGGGTCAGCCTCACCAAATGCCACTGAACTGTGTGTAGAGTTTGCTCCGTGGCTGCAACCGCCTCTTCGGCCCCTTGGCCGCGATGTTTGTGTCATGGGAACTCATCTGGTTGTAAAAGCCCAATATCTGGAACATGATCATTATATTAGTCATTTGAATCCTATCAAAAACATTTTCAAAGTTCATTATTATATTTAAAAAATTAAAAAAAAATCAATTTGAACCGTTAGTTTTATGTTTGAAATGTCTGCGGCATATACGCGGGGCCCCTTACACACAGTCACATGTAGGGCTCGCGTGTACGTGGGTTTCATATTACCAACTTGCGTATACGCTGCGGAGAAAGTTTTGGCAAAAAACTCAACAGTAAAACATTAATCAAAACTTCTAAAACTAGTCACAATCAATTACAAGATAAGAATGAGAGTTACCTGGAGACTTTGGAAGAATTTGAATGGTTGAATTTGGCGTATGGGAAGTTAGCTCCTTTTTCTCCACTTCTTTGCTCTCAAACTCAAATGGTGAAAATGGTGAGTCCAAAAACCTTTTTATAAGCTTTGAAAATGTCAATTTTTTTTTTCAAAACTTGATTTTGTTGGTCTCATGTAATTTTTAACTTGGGAGCTTGGAATGTCGAGAATGGTTTGATTTTCAGGAAAATTTTGGACATTTTCAACAGTTTTGAGACCGTTCCGTGACTGCTGACCCATCATGGTAGGTATCGTTTTCTCACTGGCATATAGGTTAGGGAAGCCATTTTTTCTGTTGCATTATGCATACCATCCTCCATCTGTCAATACACTTGCCATAGGGTTGATCCCATTGTGTTGTGTTTCGCAAACCATCTTCACTCGCCAATTCTTTAAATCATGACACAATGGTAGAGCCATCCTTTACATGGGCATCCTAGTTAGCACCTCACTGACATTTGTTGCCCATGCTGCTCCAATTTGAGTAGGCTCGGGAGTCCTTTATAGTCCCGCCATGACTTATACAATGAAGACTCATTACTCTTTGCTTCTTTGTTTCGTTCTGGCCTTATACCCTAGAGGCTCCTTTGTGTTGAGTTGTATTACTGCATTGCATTTTGACTATCTGCACCTTTTGGCCTTAAGTCAGCTTCACTTGGACTCGTGTTTAAGCCAAATTTTGACCATGACGACTGCAAAATCAAACTTGCATACCTTTGACCTCTACAGCTTGACACACCTTGACCCGTGAAAGGAAAACACCTTTGAGTGTCTCTGGCCAGTTTTCACCTCCCTGCATCGAGCATAGGAATGCTCTAATCCCAGGAACTAGATCATCTGCTTCACTGACATTCGTTCTTTCCACTGTACTATAGCATTCTTTTATTCTTTTTCCATCTTTAAATAAAAATACCAAAAATATTATATATTCCAAAAAGAGCGGGAACGAGACAATATTTCCATTTATTGTTGGCAGCTAGAGTCAGTCGTGTCGCCCTTGAACAAAGCACTCAAAACAAAGTCTCCTCCACTTGGGTGGGATTTAGTTTGACTTCGGTATGCCTTAACCTTGTTATTGAGTCAGTTCTCCCCCGATTGGTTATCTCTTCCAATCATATGGAGGGTTTGTTTGTGCCTCCTGTGCAACGACCTTATATAGAGTCATCATATGCTGCCACATAGTCACATTGAGTTGTGCTTTTTTTCAAGGGAAGTTAGCCTGAGTTGGCCTCTCTGCGGTTTCTCTTGACTTATTTTTCAGTCGGCCATCCCTGGTTGTCAATGCTATGTCTATCATCACACCAGTTATATTGGTACTTTACTCATGCCAGTTTGAGAAGGTCTCCATTGACTTCTTGCTGGCGGGTCTTGTCCTTATCGACGACGACATCTTGTTCTGAGGACAGGCCTAGAGCTGCACCCTGGCCCTATTTTCATTATTGATAGGTCGCCTTGTGCTCAGCATCGATCACTATCATGGGTCTTTGACTGAGTGGTTTTCCTTGTGTTCGACATCAGCTTACACTATCACACATTAGGATTCACGAAGTACCTTGGTTTCCATTTGACCCTATTGGTGGATACCTTGCCTCTGTGTCAGCTTTAATTATTGGTTGGTTCAGAGGGCTTTTGTCGTGTGCTAGCCACATCTTGTGTACACCGAAAATGTACTTTGGTTGGGTTACTACATCTTTTTTGTCTGATTCCTTCCACATTATTGGCCTACAGGTTACACTCGCACTAGATTGATGGAGGATGCCTTAATGCCTTCCTTCTAGCGGATCTTTCCCTATCGACTTCGACTCATTGCTCTGGGGAAAAGATCTAGAGTTCATTTGGTAGTACCTTGGGGTTTGCAGTCATTAGTGGCAGATCCTTCGCTATCAACAGTGGGAAACCATCATTGTATTCTGATTGATAGATTCTTACATGTGTTCAACTCCAGCTCATCTATTCACACTCGTTGGATTATACTGGGTACCTTGATGCTCATTATCATTATCGTTAGTAGTCTCGCGTTTGTTAACGATATACATCAATGACCGGTAATCAAATGATTTCTCACATGGTTGACTTCAGATCATTTATTCCCACGCTGTAGGAATGTACCGCGGTGGTCGGTGAAGACCTTAGGTTGTATCAGCATTCATTGGTTCACTTGATAGTTGCTCCTGTTGCTGCTAGTAGATACCTCTTCACTTTATATGTTGCAGTCATTCATGGCGACATTTTATATGCTGGTACCTAAGTTTGCAATGTAGTACCATCTTATTCCATCATGTTCAGTGGGTACTTTTTGGGATCAGTCTTTGATATCAGTGATTTTCTTTATCCTTCAGCATCATTGACATTCTTATATGTGACATTCAGACATGTACTTGTTCGATCATGATCAGATGATCCATTATGTATTTTCTAGTCATTTATACTTGTATACTTGGTGGATCCGCTTGTACTTGATATGTGGACATGCTATATTTTCTCTGAGCATGGGTATGCCCGCCTCAAACAGTGTTTCTTTCTGATCTCCTTTTGTGGCTTGGTAGGCTGAATTCTGGTGCAGTCCTCCTGAGTTTTCGACAGATTTCCTTTCCATGAACTTGCTTAATACATTTCAACCATCATGTACCCCTTTTGACCTCATATATTAGGGGGCATCTGTTATAGCTCCAAATCTCACTCTTGAGGTTTGTGATGTTGCACTCATGGCCTAGGGCAACCCCTCCCTCCAAACCTGGTCCCAAATTTAAAAATAGTGTTTTATTCCATATACGCGACATTGCCTTGAGCTAAATGTGTGTATACGCGGGTCTGTGTATACCCAACCCTCGTATATGTTTAAAAACACTTAAAAAAAATAAATCTCCTTAATTTTGGGCAGAGATCACGGGTGTTACTTGTTGATTACCTGTTAGTGCCCGTGGCCCAACTGTTCCCAACGAATTCACAACTGAAAAACTACTTTGGGAGAAGCATAAAAAGGCTTCTATGGGAAGGCCAAAGGAAGGAGAGAATAGAGAGAAAGATTACTATGCTGAGATTTCCCTGACCAGGTCTGAAGATCCTTGTGCCTCCTGCACTTCCCCCATTCTACAGGAAACCCTTGTTTCCTTGTGTGTGTTGATGATTTCATACTACTTGAGATATCATGGAGTAAGTCATCGAAGGAGTTTGTTAAAGGCTTGAGATTGGACGAATCCGGGAGACAGTTCTTCTTGGAGCCTGCGAAAGGATGAATCAAGTGAAATTATTCCTTTTCTGTACTTTATTTGTCTATAATAAAAGAAACACGTGTCTTTGTTCCTGATATAGATCTTCTTCATGTTATAATATTCATATTATGATGCATATGTGAACGGTTGTTTAATTGCATAACTAACTACCTTTCCTTATAATATGAAGATGGTCTCTTTATGATGTTTAGTTGATATACTATTGTACTCCCTTGAATTGATTGTTTTGCAGGTCAAAGGAGCAAAAGGAACTCCAAGAAGGGTTTGGACCCTGGAAGGCTCTTCTCAAACGTAGGACCTCAGATACGCCCCCTATCGTAGAGTTTTCTTATAGTAGCATTATGACTGTATGGAATGTGTGTTTCTTTGCATAGATAACCTCCAGTCTGCTAGGGTATTCACCCAAGACCCTAGGGGAGTTTATCCCATAACACTTGGTGAAATAAAAATCAACTCATCCTTTCCATATTGATTTGTTTTGCTGCAATTTGATTACTAGGTTTTTGTTCTTTCTAAGAGTAAGAAGGGGTTGATTGTTAGTCTGCAGGTACTACCAGTGACTTGCAGGGATTGGAACACTCATCCTACATACATTTTTTCATCATCGTTCTCCTCCTTGGCAACTCATATAGCTCTAAAAATTTTCCAACGAGATTATCTTTTCAAGGTCGTTGGGGGACACCATGAGCATGTACTTTTATGCAAGATGTGCCTATAAGGGGTGATAAGCTTGGAAAAATGCCTCAATTATCCTTAATACACCCTCATATACCTTCTCCCACATTCATAACTTCTTTCCTACGCTCATGATGCTCTCGGATCCAATCCTGTAGCATTCTATAGCAATCCAGTAGTAGTCATGTAGCATCTTGTAGCACTATCTGAACTTCACTGGATTTTCTTTAAGATATTAATTTTTGTATCTTGGTATTGAATAATGCTCCATACATTGAATCCATGGTTGGGGAGGGACAAGGACCACTTTAAACCCATCCTTCCTTCATTGCAAGTACATAACAAAAATTAGAATTATTAGAACCATTTCCACATTTAAATCACAAAGATTGTTCTCTTATGCAATGTGTAAGGACAGTTGCTAAAGATAAATTATCTTGAACTCAGTGATAAGAAGGAAAACTATTCAATTCAAGTATATTAGACCTAGTTTTTGAAGTTATGTTCTTACATTTTAGATCAAGTTTCCTTTTTCAAGCAATTTTTCACATTTTGCAAGTAGAGTAATGATTTACATTCCGTAAGTAGAATCTTGATTTTCGTCTGCAAGTAGACTAGCATATTTCATCTCTACAAATAGTACAGTCTTTTACCTTGCTTTTATTGTAGTTAGTCTTTACATTTGATGAATGCCACTTTCATTTCTCCAAATAGGATATTGTTTACCATCTTGGAATTAGAGTAGACTCTTGTCTTTTCGTGCAAGTTATTTTTGAAAGCTAGTAAAAGGATTGGTATTTGTATCCCCTGATATGGACCCTACTATGCATCTATCACTATCACCTCTAAGTTTTTATGAACCCTGGGTTGATAACTAAATTTTGTAGCCTTAGGACTCTCAACAATCTTGTTGTGATATTGGGGCTCATCATTTTTTAGCGTTGTTTCCAGGAAGGTGTCCAAGTAGGTGTTCTTTCTACTTAGATGTTACCTTTCTTTATTTTCTATCATTTGTTCTGAATTAGCATTCTTGATTTCAAAAAGACAAAAAAAGAGAAAAAATAAAATAGAGTAAAAAAAAACTAGTTCTTTGATGCCTCGTAGGAGTAGGGATAATTAACATAAATTTCTACCAAAAATCCCCTCCCCATCAAGCAATCAACCATCATTCTTCTTTGGTGACTATGAAATTCCCTCTCTGACCATAGGGGAGTTAGATAATCCTTTAGGTGAGCAACCTGAAATATTTGAAGAACCCCAAGGGGAGGAAGAGCCTATATCACTTATCCAAGACATGTATGAAAATAGACAAAATGAGTTATTTCCCATATGAGAGACTATTGGGGAGGACAAGATGAAAAATGTGAGAATGATTTCAGCAAAATCACATAGAGAATCATTTGTCGACGCGTTTCAAACCAACTAGTGTGGTTCATCATCAGGACAAGTTGAGAAACAATTCTAAGCGATCAGTTAAATAGTGCATGCAGGTCCTTCAATGGCTATATGAATGGGCAACGGTTAAAAAGACCCTTAATGGCTAGATTAGACCCGGGCCTAGGGGAAAGGGTCAAGGTTCGTTAAATTATTCAAATAATATAATAATTTCTAATCATAATTAAAGAGACCATAGTTCACTTTATTACCACAATTATTAACTTCTCAAATAAATATTATTAATTTAATAATAGACTAGGGTAAATTTTATCTTATTTTATTCTATTTTATTTATTTATTAATTAATATCTATCTATCTATCTAATCTAATCTATCTTCTATCTATCTATCTATCTTTATATTATATATATATATTTAATATATATATATATATATATATTATATATATATATATTTATTATAAATTATTATATATATATATATATATATATATATATATATATATACTATACTATATACATATCATATATTACATTTATCATTGCCATATTATTTATTAACTTCAAGCTAATAGTGATATTTAACATATTAGCCTAGGAGTAAAATTTTCTAATAGACGAGTAATATGAATAATATTACAATTGCTAATATTAACGACAAAGGTAGCAATTGTAAATTATTATTTCTTCTATTTAGAAATAACCTGGCTAATATATTAATAATATTAATTGAAATTAATATATTAATATCCTATTAGCTTGAAGTTAATAATAATATTATTAAAAGTTAATACAATAATATACTATTTATAACAATATTTTAAGAAAAAATTGATGTAATATAATAATATTACAATTGATTATATATATATATATATATCTATATATTATTTTATATAAATAATATTTATTTATAATTATTTTATAATATATATATATATATTATATATATATATAGTTATTATAATAAAATAGGAATAAAATAAATTAAAAATTTCCTAGTTTCTATTATTAAATTAATAATATTTATTTGAGAAGTTAATAATTGTGGTAATAAATTGAACCATGGTCTCTTTAATTATGATTAGAAATTATTATATTATTTGAATAATTTAATGAACCTTGAACCTTTACCCTAGGCCCAGGTTTAATCTAGCCATTAAGGGTGTTTTTAACCGTTGCTCGTTCATATAGTTGTTGAAGGACCTGCATGCACTATTTAACTGATCGCTTAGAATTGTTCTTTAACTTGTCCTGACGATGAACCACAGTAGTTGGTTCGAAACGCATTGACAAATGATTCTCTATGTGATTTTGCTAAAATCATTCTCATAATCAAAGTATGGATCACAGAAGTCTAAACTCTTTAAGATGAAGAATATCAGCCCTGTTTCCCTTAAGCACTTCCATGGCCTAACCTTTGAGGACCCTGACACGTTCATGTTTGAGTTTTTTGTTGTTTGTAGGACCTATGACTATACCTTGAATGAACAAAATTTGAAGTTGTTTCCATCCACCTTCAAAGATGCAACCTTGTGTTGGTTTATGGGATTACCTGGAGGTAACATCACCACCTAGGCACAAATGCGACAAGCCTTCAATGAGAAGTATAGGGATAACTATAGCTCTAAATATACAAAAGAGGAAATATTTAGGATGACCCTTGGACCAGATGAATCCTTAGAGGACTATGAGGAAAGATTCCAACTCAACTATAGGAGGGCTAACTATACCCTTCACCCTGAGTCACTCAAGATAGTACTTCTTCGAGGGATCGAGGAGGATGTAAAGGAGACCCTCAATATGCTGCCTTGAGGAGACATTTACCAACTTACATGTGATGACATCAAGGAAGTATTCAAGAATCATTCTAGGGCTGCTAGAAAAAAAGGTAGGTCCAGTCAAGGCCTGGTCAACTCATCTCCCTTTGCATCAACTATTAAACATGAGATATGGAGTATGTTGGAAGATTTTAAGAGTGAAATGTTGCATGCATTTTACTTGCATATGGATACTATGCAGATCAAAAAGAAGTAAGAGGAAGAAGAAAGGGTACTAGCCATCATTTGCCCTAGATGCACTAAGAGGTAGCCCAAAAATGATTTCCCATTGAACACCATATAGGTATGATGTGTCTATGAGGAAAGCCATGAATAGACAAATGTTCCTCTCTTTCAAGCCTAAAATTTGTATACCAAGGGGAAGAAAATGGCTTTGAACAACTCTACTTCATCAACTAGAAGAGGCCCCATGACCATAAGCCTTATCAACAGGGCATGCCAAGTGCATAGTATCCTTCTTACAATTCAAACTAGAATGCACCTTTCCAACCTTGGTACCCTCCAAATCATCCATCTTGGTGCATGACCTCTCTTTGGTCCTATGCAACTCAGTATCCCAATCATCCTGTCAACCCACCCTTCTAGCCATATAAATCTCAACGTCCCCAATGGGGAAACCCCTCACAAGGATGGAGGCCTCAGGTAGCCCAACCTATTGCCTTAATTCATCCTCCTCAACCTCAACCACAACTCCCTCACCACAACCCACCTAAGAAACCTCAAATGCCTACCCAAGCCAATCTGAACCCAAACAATAAGAATGCACAATAGGTTTATAGTGGGGAGATATCCTATCCAGCTTATGTTGGGGAAATCCTAGAGATCAACCTTCAGTCTGGGAAGGTACTTCCAAATTCTCACCCACATTCTCCACTTGAAGAACGTAAATAAGAGAAGGAAGATAATACCCCTCAATACAATGCACCTCCCTATCCTGAAAGTTTGATCCAACCTACACAACACAACTAGGAAGAGGTTGAACTTCCAAGAGAATTGAAGAAATTGTGTGTCAAAATACCCCTTCTCTAGGCCATAAAATATGTCCCCATTCACAGAAGGATTATCAAGGAGGAATGTTTTAAAATGCCCGGGAGAAGAAAAAGGGATGCCCCCATTATCAATGTTTTTGGGCAATTGTCTGATCTGTTTCTTGGGAAGGTTATGTCCCTACAGTATCTGGATCTTGGTATCCTAGTAGTGGATATGCACATCAACATTATTGTGGTCCTGAATAACCTTATTTACCTTGGGGTTGCAATCAATTCCATGACTAAGAAAACCATGCAAAAACTCAATCTCCAGGGATCCTTAAGGAAGACCACTATAGTGATGAAGCTCACAGATAGCTCCATAGTACCTCTTGAAGGATTTATTAAGGATGTGATAGTGTCCATAAAATCCTAGGAGTATCACATATATTTCCTTGTCCTCCAGCTAAAAACCAAGTTTAATGGTTACCTTCTCATCCTGGGAAGACCTTGGTTGGCCATTGCTAATGGCTACATTAGTTACAGGGCTGAGAACATGACCATCAAGAATGGGAATCTCTCAAAGCATCTCATACTATATCCCCTTGATCAACCTTCTATTGAGCATGAATTTCCATTATTGATAGAGGATGGGGAAGATGATGACTTTTATCAGACATCCCTCTACCCATTTGGTACACTAGAAATTGTTGTAGGAGGTAGGAAACTTGATGTAGATGACCTTATTGATGATATCTTATAGAATCAACCTCCCACTACCATGGAAATTGATGAAATGGTGGAAGAATCCATGGAACAATATGAGGGAAATCCATGGAATGATATGTGCTTCATTGACCCTAATCTAGATCATGCCAAGGTTGTGGAAATTATTCCATATAGAACTCTAAAGATCAACCCCTCTCTCTCAGTCGAGCAAGAAGAGAAATTATGCACTTTGCTATGGAAACACATTGATGCTTTTTCTTGGGACTATAAGGAAATGAAAGGTTTGCATCCCTCAATTTTTACTCACCATATTTATATCAGGGAAGGATGCAAGCATGTGTGCCAAGCCTAGAGGAGGATGAATCCTACCCTTAGGGACATTGTAAAAGAAGAATTGCAAAAACTATTGGATGCAGGATTCATATACCCCATTTAAGATAGTGTGTGGGTATCCCTTGTTGTCATAGTCCCCAAGAAGAATGGGAAATTGAGGATCTTTGTTGGTTATAGAGAGCTTAACAAGGCTACAATGAAGGACCATTTCCCTCTTTCTTTCATTGAACAAGTCTTAGATGTCCTTGTAGGGAAGATATTATTTTCATTACTAAATGGATTTAGTGGGTACAACCAAATAGAGATCAGCCCTAAGGACCAAGACAAGACCACATTCACATGTCCTTGGGTAACCTTGCCTAGAGAGTCCTTCCATTGGGTTTATGTAATGCTCCCTCTATCTTCCAGAGGGAAATTCTGAGTACCTTTGTTGACCTTGTTCATGACACCATTGAGATATACATGGATGAATTCACTCCTTATGGATGTGACTTCCAGGAAATTATTTATAATCTATGTGAAGTACTAAATAAATGCATTGAGATGAATATTTCATTAAGTCCTGCAAAATGTGAGTTTTTTATGAATGAAAGGACTTTCTGAGGCCATTCCATATCTAAGTAAGGGATACAGGTTGATCCCAACAAAGTTGCTATCATTAAAAGGGTCCCTACCCTTTAAAAACAAAGGGATGTCAGAACCTTCCTTGGATTGGTTGGAAATTATATAAGGTTCATTAAGGACTTTAGTAAATTAGCTTCACCCTTCTTTGGATTACTAGATAAAGGCTCATAATTCTGTTGGACAAACAATTGTCAATAGGCCTTTGAAGTACTAAAGGAGAAGTTGACCACTGCACCCATCCTTAGGGGTCCCAATTGCGCATTGTCTTTCCATATCTGCACAAATTTATCAGATAAAGTTGTAGGGGTAGCCTTAGAAAAAGTGGAATAAAACTACCCTATGTTATATATTTCATTAGTAAGAACCTTTATAAGGTTGAACTTAACTATACAATCACTAAAAAAGAACTCTTGGCCATGCTACACTTTTTGAATAAGTTTAGGAACTATATCACTAGATATCAAACTTTTTCTTAGACTAATCATGTATCCATTAAGTATTTAGTGAATAAATATGATGTCAATGACAAAATATTTAGATGGTTGTTATTATTGTAGCAATTTGATTTAATTATTGTTGACAAACTAGGGAAAGAAAATGTGGTTGAATTTTTTTTGTCAAGGCTAACCTTGTCAGTAGACGAGGAGATGGTAAATGATCAAATTCTAGATGAACAAATGTTTTCCATCTTGGTGCTATCTACTTGATTTTTTGATATAGACAACTACTTGGTTGTTGGGAGATTCCCTCCTATTATATCCTCCAAGGAGAAGAGAAAGATCATAAAGGAGAGTGTCCCTTTCACCTGGATTAGGGGAAATATCTTTAAGTTGGGGCCAGACTAGATTTTGAGGAGATCTGTAAGAGAGGAAGAGGTATTTGACATCCTCTTGTCTTGCCATGATGGACCTTGTGGGGTTAGATGTGATGATTGCTGAAGGGTGGGCATGCCTACACCCAAGGATCAAATTCCCCTACAACCTCAAGTGACTCTAGATACATTTGAGAAATGGAGCATGGAATTAATTGGGCCTATTGATTCTGTTAGGTTCCTATACCAATAGGTGTCATTTCTCATGATTGACTGTGAAATACCAAATATGATCATCCTTTCCATGCTACAAAGGTTCCATATTATCAATAAATAAAGATTCAGATAAAGAGAAGAGAAAGGAATCCCAAAGAAAGACCAGGAAAGTGGCTTGTTAAAACATGCAATCAGAGAAGTGCAATCACTGACTTTCTCACAGTTGATGAATAGCCAGACAGTTTAACCCTGGCTATGTCGTGTTTAAATTTTTTGTTTTAGAATAGAGAATAAGATTTGCTCAAATAGTTCAAGCTTGGCAGATCACTAGATTAGATAGAGAATTAAAGGGCCCAACTGCTCAATCTGAGCCCTTGGTTGAAATAAGGATAGATTTAGATAGGAGGGCAGTCAAAAGAAAAGAGGAAAAGCAAGATTTGCTAGCTCAAATGCACCCAATCAAAGGAAGAAAAAATGTTATGTATTTTAGGTTGGGTAGGCAGATAATTATGAAGGTTGCAGAAAGCAGAGTGATGTTCAGTTTAAACAGTATGACAAGCATCATGGCAAAGTGGCTACAAGTTCAGTAGAGCATGACTGACTTCCCCTTTCATTTCCCCCACAAATTTCACTAACATCCCCTAAGGATATTGAGATCTGCTCAATAGTCCTAATCCATTTCATTTTTGAGAGATACTAAGAAAAACATTGTCTTTGCTTGGTAAACACAAGCCACATTTCTTGTGTAAATATAATTATCTCATTTCCTCTTCATCTCCTAAAAATTCTAAGTTTTACCCTATAAACTTAGTATTTCCCTATAATTTGTCATATTAACATCCTAACTTTAGTATATAACTCCTATATTAATGTTTCCCTACCCCTACTATGTATTAAAAAGCAAAAAACCCAAAATATTATATATATCCCGCGCCCGCCTAATATGGCTATGGTTCAAAGATTCCTTGGGAACCATTGATCCACCTTGGGCCAATGATAGCCCACCACGTGTCCTACTAGGATTTGTTAGACCTTTGGCCCAACAAATAACCATACCCTCTTTGCCCGCGCAATAAATCTAATTAATTAACCTTTGGTTAATTGAAATGTCAGGTCCGCTCCGCATTTACCAAATAAACCAAAGTTTGAAACCCACGCAACCTTACAAAAATTAAAAGTTATCGTGCGCGCTATTCTGTTAAACCCCCGACAACTCACCTTCCCGTCCATCGTCATATCGCCTTCTCCACATCTAATGGTCCTCATTGATATCGGGAGCGCCCCGACGTCAGGTCATTAGCACCCGACAGTCGGCGGTTTTCCGGTCGTACACAGGGACACCTAGCGCGTTCCCATTGCATTGGGCCGGTGCTGACAGAAACTGCCCCCGTACCAAAGGCGGTCTGATGGAAACCGGATACCGCCCTCCGGCCTTCCGCCCGAGTCACCATCCCGTCAGCCAGCACGTCATCACCCGCGATGCCCCTCCTACCGCCGTGTCCGCCATGTCACCCCCTTGTTAGCAACCATGTGAGCGACCACGTCATCCTCCGTAGTCCACTACCGGACAAAAACTACGTCATGCTGACATCATCCCCAAAACGCACCAAAAATCCTGAAAAGTCCAAATTTTAATAAAAAGTCAGGAAAGCAATTGTTTTGTTTATTTCCGTGTTCGTTGACTGCGCAACCCTGCATGTAATTTTACGATGAATTGGCCACCATTGTTGCAAAATTCATCACCCAGCTAAGTCAACTCCACAGTGCATTGTTCCAGCTCCACTTGCATACTTCAGTACACCGGGCACCCATAAACCAGGTATTTACCCCATAGTCATCCTTCAACCTTGTTTTAAGAAATTTCTCCGGTAAAATCACCGGAAAGGTTAAATTTAAGTCAAAAGAATTGTCACTTGTGACCTTTGCACTAAAAAAATTATTGTCCGACCATTGTTGCCGGAGAAAACCCTGCAAATTCTGCCTGTAACCTTTGCAAATCGCCCGTGAAACTTCAATTCGAGCCCGCCTTTCGCTTCTGAAATTGTATAAAAGTACCTACAAGGGAGAATTATTCCCCTGTTTCTTCCAGAATTCCAAGCTTATTCTGTAATTTCCTGTAAGAAACCAAAGCCTCTGCTCTGCTGCCTATTACTCCAAAGTGTTATAAACCCAAGGTCAGGGTCAATTAACAACTTGAAAGGGAGGCTATTTTCACAGTCGTGTCCAACCTCCTCAGTGAAATTTGCATAATTCACCCTTTATACCATGAATGTTACCCAGTGAGGTCACCACAAAATAAAATTCAGTATGAAAAATCCTGACAAAAATTCTTAGAGTCAGAGTTCTCTCTTCTGCTGTTTCATAAACCTACATTCCAGTCAAAACACAATCAATTGAAGTATGGAGGCTCCAGTCGCTCTCAACATTGCC
This sequence comes from Pinus taeda, assembly GCA_000404065.3. NCBI lineage: Eukaryota > Viridiplantae > Streptophyta > Pinopsida > Pinales > Pinaceae > Pinus > Pinus taeda. Next base: position 103,163 of record APFE030788096.1, read on the forward strand.
CCATTGAATGCACCACATAAGGATTTGGAGTGGTTACCTCTGGCAAACAGGAACTTCCAGATTAAGGACATGATGGGTCTCAAATCTCACCTGCAAACTTTTTGTCAATTCAGAAACAACCATAGAAATAACAATGATGTCCTGAGAATCTGGAAATCCAACATGCCCATCTACTACATCCCTTTAGTCAATGTGCTGCCTGACTTCATTCATCTTTTCCATGCAAACAATGATCCCACACAAAGAGCAATCCTCACTCCAGATGGATCTGTACTATTCTACATTACTCCTCAATCCATAAATGAAATGCTGAACTTTGAGCCACCTCAGCCTCTGGTTCCTCTCACAATGAAACTCCTGCTTGATCAAGGTGCAAAAATGCCTGGCTCAGAAATAGCAAGAGTAGGTCAGTTATTTATGGAACCACAGTGCCAGGCTGATCATCCTCCACCTTATCATCAAGTCTCATTCAATGAAATAGGCAAGCTCCTAATAGATATGATATCCTACATTCTAGGATGAAAAACCAATGAGTTTGTGGATGAAACTGTGTTTGTGTTAATGTCCATGTTCACTCCAGGACAACCCCTTGCTGTTATGTATGACTATGCCACCTTCATAGCAAACAAAATCCATGAGAAATTCATGATGTTGGAGAGAGAAAAAGTGTTTAAATATACCTCTTACATATACCATCTGCTGTTATACTATCATCCTGATAGTTTCCAAGTTCCTCTCAAGAAACTAGACTCCAAAGGAGAGAGGATATATGTCATCTTCTGGACCTCAGTTTTCCATGAAGTCCACCTCTCACCCTATACATATTGTGAGTTTGTTGACATCTTCATTTACCCAGCCACTAGCTTGTTGATGATGACTCCTCCTGGCAGGCTCATTGCTGAAATGCAGAGAATTCTACATCTTTCAAGGGGCTACAACATTGGTGATTGGTATTTCTACTAGAACCATATAGTGATCAGGATTTATGGTTGTGATTTGCCGCCCTACAAACTGCCAAGATATGTCCCTATGAGACTTTTTGCCTTGGAATATTTCAAGCAATTTAGTAGTGCAAATTTGACTCATTTCCATGGAAAAAACAAGAAGGCACAGCTCAAGACTAGACATCAATTGGATCCTTTTGTTTTAAATAAAAGGGAAGAAGCCTGGAGTGATGCAAACAAGATGCTAAGGAAAGAACTCATGCTGAAACAAAGCTTTTATTGGGCACCATATGACCCTGAACATTTCATAAGCTATAGAAGAGTAAAAAACAAGCTTTCAGGATATGTGCACCAGCCAATCTCTCACATTGAACAATATGCAAATTGATAAGAATGGGTAGAGGGCACATTAATTGAAGAACTTACTAAGAAGAAAGATTAGAAAAAGAAATGAAAGATTATGAGAAGAGAATTGACCTGGATTATTTTGCACAGGTCTCTTTCACACAGCCTCAACATATTGGAGCAAGCACATCAGCTACTACAAATTCACAACAACCAGCTCAAGAAGCCACTCCACCTGCAGGGAAAGGTAAAGAAATACAACATTCAGAGTAGCAGAGTACAATGGGAGAACATCCATCTACAAATCAGGAAAAGGGTCAAGAATAAGGCCCTTCAACCCAAGTAAAGGCAGCTGAAATCCTTGTACTACAAACCCCTCACAATGAAGAAAGATCCAAAAAGAGGGACAGACCTGAAGACACACCTACAGAGGCATCTACAGACCAGTAGGGTGAGAAGAGACAAAGGCTAAACCCCTATTCTGAGGAGGAATTCACCGAAGAAACAACATGTAACATCAGGGGTGAGGGAACTTCTAAACAACAGATCCCTCCAATTTTGGAAACATCGACCAGTTCCTTTCAATAGGAGCAAGAGAGACAACCTGGTGTGGAGGTTACATCCACCAAGCAACAGAGTAAGCAGGGCTTGGATATCAAGAGAGCATTCATGGAAATTAAAGCTAGAAATGAACCAGTAAGGTTTCAGCTTTATAATCAATTATTAAGAATGGCTCCTACCAATCAACAAAGGTAATGGCAGCCTATGATATGCAGGTAGGGAAGATGACTCTTAGTCACTTCAGACCCACTGTACAACAGCCACAGTCAGTTGCAGATTATATCAAGACCAATTTGGAAGTTCTTGCCAAAGAAATGCATCCCATAGACCAGATTGAGTTGCACAAACAGGGTGGAGAAATGGTATACTCCACCTTGGCAGACAAAGCTCTAATGGCCCATAGGCTGCAAAATTCATAATATAACACTTCTGCCCAATTAGAGCTGGAGAAAGCCTCCTCATTGGCCAAGGATAATAGAATAAAATCCTTGGAAGAAATCATTATAGAATTGGGACATGATCCCAAGGATCCCAAAGGCGCACAGGCCTTAATAAGGAAAAAGGAGGAGGACATAGCAGCCCTGAGAAGACAATTGAAGCTACCAGCTACAATACACCCTCAAACCACAGAGGTGGCACATCTTTTTTATTTCTAGCCAAATTATTACAGGTACACTGAAGCTGATGAGACACTAATCAAATTGAGAAGGCATCAATTACCAACAGATCAGTGGTGGCAAAGCATGCTAGAGGTTTTAACAAAATAAGTTGAGTTCTCCTTTTTGTAAATTATTTGCATTACATTTAAAAGGTAATATCAGGGAAAATCAAATCAACTAAGGAGAAGATTCACGCCAAAAGATAAAACAGGCTCAGGCACAGGTGGCAAAAGATAGCACATCAGGAACACACATCAGGGAAGCGGCCATCGACCGACTATCAGAGTCAAAAGGTCAGCAACAAAAAGGACACCTACAACATCCAGTACAACATAGTTATTTCCTCATTTATTGCTGCGCGGTTTTTTCTACATCAGTTATTGCATCTGCCAGAGTAGATGGATAAATTTATGTCTAGATATTTCCCTACGGGATATTTTGTAAACTTGTTATAAATACTTTCAAAAGAGATGTATTACTGTTGGCTGATGAATATCATTCTGGACCTGCTCTATAAATTTTGAGAACTCTTCTGAAATAAAATTGTTGGATGCTGTGTTGGTGAATTTGCTAGTTGTGGAATCAATGGCTGAAGGATGTGTTGCAGAATTCTTGTGTTGATACATGGATCAATAAGTTTCCTTTACTCTTGAGTTCTTGTATTTGTGTTTTATTTATCATATGAATACCATGTTCTAAATTACAGGAAAAAAGGATAACCCAGAATTTACTAGTTGTACTCTGTGTTCAATTCCTGTAGTTTTCTATGTTTTCCACAGGACTAGCATAGGCAAGAATTCTTAACTGCTCTTGTCTCCTTGGTTCTTGCACACTAAATATCATCAAGGAATTCTTAATTGCTCCTTGATAATGTTTACACAATTTCCCTCTGTTAACATAATGAAATATTCTTGATTGCCTTTCATTTCTTGACTTCATTTCATCCTACTTTCAGCTTCAATATTGTTCTATGTTTAACTATCCTGCTCTGTAATCTTCCAATTGCCAAAGAAACCATATACAAAAGTTTATTTCATTAGACTCCATCAACCCAATGGTCTGAACTTCTCTCAACTTACTTCCTTGTTCTACTGAATGCCATCTTCCAAACACCAAACAAAACTTGTGTTTCATAACTAGCCTAACATACAATCAAACAAATCTAAATTACAAAGAGAGAGCCCTCTCTGGTTGCAGATTGGCTAGGATCTGCAACTGAAGGATTGGTTAGTGGTTACCTTAGCTGTATTCCCTTCTGGAGCTAGGGAACAACCTGAGTGATAACATCATTGGTGACTCCACTGGGGAATCTGAATCAAAAAGAGATCAGTCTCCCTGATTTAAACATATTCAAGCAAAAATACCAAAAACAGGTTTAGAAGCTGGCTCCAAAAAAGAAAACTCATTACCCCAGATCCAATCCATATCCTAATCCCCCATCTATCTTTGAAAATCCTAACTTGATCCCCAAAACCCTTAGGAGACAAGAAATTCTAGAAACCACTGATTCAGATCTTGATATACTTCAGCAAAACCTTACAAAATCTGAGCTTTCCCCTGGAATAGGCACAGTTCTTTTTGTCAATACTACAGCCTCTCCAAGTTCTTCATCCACACCTCAAAGTATACTTTCCACTCCCCCATCGACTACCCATATTTCTACTCCGGTCCCCCCTATTCTAGCCCTCTTATTCCTTCCTGCTGCCCCATTTATCCCTATAAATATGGCCAACCGATATGCTCCTTTATAGTTGCCTGCCAATCTAGTGGCTATGCCTCAAGACTATCCAAGCAAGATCACCTACTTTGATGGTACTAGTTCCTATACAGCTCAACAGCACACTAAGAAAATGCAAGACTATTTTGAGAACTATGAAATTGATGATGCTGATGTAAGAATGAAAATCTTTATCCAAAGTCTAACTGGTGATGTGAGGACCTAGTTTAGAGCACTTGCTACAAATTCTATAGCCAATCCTGAGGCCCTATATCAATCCTTCTTAAACAGATGGGAAAAGAAGAAAGACCTTTTACACATTTTAACTGAATATGAAAATTTAACAAGGGGGCCACAAGAGACCATTCAAGATTATTGTGCAAGGTTTAATAATGTCTATAGTGCCATTCCTCAGAACCTTAGACCTAGCCTTGATCAAATTTCTTGATGGATTTGATTCGGACATGGCATATCAGCTCAAGGAAAGAGCCCCATTAAGCCTAGCAGACATGCAGAATATAGTTGTTAGTGTAGAAGCAAACTTGATTTCCAAACGAAACCGGGCTAGAACTGAAAGAAGAACAACTTTTAAAGAATAACCTTCAGAATTTGAACAAAAGTTAGATGCAATCATTAAAGGTATGGACAGAGTAGGAGATAGAGTGGAGACTGTTGAAAGGAAATCATCCTGGGAAGGACAACCAAGTAACACAACAAGAATCCCAAACTTTGGAAAGAATCAAAACCCTACTGCTGGAAGGACTGGCCCTGATCAGAACATCAGACCCCCATTTCAAGAGAATTATGCTGAAGACTCAACCTCAAGTGAGCCTGCAGAGGACACACAAATTAATCTAATGGGTTTAAACGGTGATCAACAAATTTTCCTGACACAGGAGGATCAAGAGGCTCATAATTTAAATCAATTTCAAACCAAGTCTGGAGAATCATTTGATTTTAAAGAAGGTTATGATGCAGCAATCTATGAGGTTCATAAACAATACAAATTGAGTAGTAGGATGATAAATGTACCTGAATCCACCAAATTGAAAGATACCAAACAACCCAAGAGAACTAAAGATACTTCTCCCTGCATAGAATTCACTGCTGATATAGACCTCAACCCAAAAGAGCCCATCATAGAAGACATTTCAGACTTGGAACCCTCAAACAATCAGCCATCTTCTTCCTCTTTTCCAAAAGAAATTGTAAATAGATCCGTTGTAGAAAATTCCAAAGCAGAGGCAGTTCCTTACAGCAGTCTTGATAAAGAAAAGAACTTGGAAAACACAACAGAAAAGGAAAAGTCTGTTGTCCACAATACAAGAGTGCAAGTGGAAAAACATTTCAACTTAGAAACAGAAATAAGTAAGATAAAAATAGCCATGCCATTGTCAAAATTGGCTAAACATGAGGTCTACAGGCAGCAAATTAACAGGTCACTTCAAATATCTGAAACTAGGGATGCAGTCAATGTCCTAGATGATCAACCAGAGCTGTTTTTTGGTCCTGAAGTCAATGGTAAGACAGTAGATGGAGGAGTTCCTCCATTCTATGTGAGCTTGAACATTCATGACAAAGTGTTACATAATGCAATGTTTGATTCAGTGCTTCCCATAATATAATGCCCAAGTCAGTGATGGAAAAGCTAGATCTAGACATCACAAGGCCATATAAGGACTTGTTCTCATTTGATTCCAGCCAGGTTAGGTGTCTAGGCCTAATCAAAGACCATTGTGTATCTTTAGTGCAATATCCAGCCAAAACAATCTTGATGGATGTGGTGGTGGCCGATATCCCAGCCAAATATGGCATGCTCTTATCTAGATCTTGGGGTGCAAAACTCCAAGGATCTTTGCAACTAGATATGTCATATGCCAC